>QKWP01000130.1:298037-324530 GCA_003550325.1 Gigaspora rosea | reverse complement strand
GTAGAGTTGTTTTTATGTTATTTAAAATTTGGCGAAAAGATGCTTAAATTTGACTTTTTGATCAAAAAATCTAAAATTATGCATCTTTCTTCCAAATTTCAAGTAAAATAAAAACAACTTTACCGAATTAATGTATTTTTAGGTGCTTAACAAGTTTACTTAGTGAACTAAGTTAGAATGAATTAATAAAATTTTGTGAATCATAAGATTTTGTAAAATTTTATTAATAAAATTCTAAAAAATCCTATAATTCACAAAATTTTACTAATTAATTCTTACTTTATGCACTAAGTAAACCTGTTCAGCATCAAAAAATACATATAAAAAAATTTGACTCAGACTAGTCTGCAGACTTTGGACCAGACCCGGACCGACTCAGACTCGATTAACTATAGTGCATATAATATGCATGCATGCAGCATACCATGCGCATGCATAGTGTAGAAAGTGCCATTTTGCCCATCTCTAATTTTTATTTACTTTAGTAGAAGGAACTACAAATCCTATCTTGGATAAATATTTGCCATAAATTCGGGTTGATATTTTGATAACCAGAAAAAGTGATTTTCAGCAAAAATAATACTTAATAAAGAAATTTTAGAAATTAAATGATTATTATTCTGCAAGCACTTGTCTATACAACTTTTGCCTAAAGATTGAATCCATTTATCACTATTAACTGAAATAAGTGCATCCATGAGAAAAATTCCATAGAAGGTCAAATAAAATTCGTCAGCAATATTATCTTTCAAAAATACTTCAAAAAGCTGTGATTTTTCTTTGCCAAATTTAATATCTAAATTGCAACAGATTATGTCATAACGTGAAGGAGGAAGAATTCTTTTTGAAGTCCAGTTTTCAAAATTTTCCAAAACATTCGGGAATTTCTCGAGCATGTAGATTTAAATTCGAAATTCTCTAAACGAACCAAATAATCATCTGAATAATGCCAATAATAATGCATCTTAATATTTAAAAATCTATAAGAAAATTTATAAGTCCAGATAATTACACCGATACGCGTAATAGTAACAAAATCATCATTTTCAAGAATTTTACAACGTAGTATAAAATCATTTCCATTTGGGTAAATTGATGGAAGAATATCTAGATGTTTTTTTTCATCATATGGGTTCCATTGATTCTTGCAATAGTCATAATCAGTTACTTGAAGTCTGACTGATTTATCATTTAATTCTAATCTCCATTTTAAAAATTCTCCTTTGAATTCAGGTTTGTAATCATCGTTTTTTATCATTTCAGTTATAATGTCAATTGTCTTTTTAGATGGAATTGTAATGCTATTTGTGTCCTTCAGAGTTTTTCGTAAGTATTTGATCCAATTATCAGGCACTAATTCTTGAATTGTCACTCTTCCATCAATCGTACAAATTATTTTATCTGATCGAATTATGTATGGTTCTTGAATTTGAATTTGAATCCTTTTAAAAAGCTCACTCGCATCTATCGGAGTTTCGCTTTGGAGGTTATAAGGGTCCAGTAAACAATTACTTTGGAGATTATAAGGGTCCATTAAAAAGTATTGATCACCTGTAATATACAATAATCTTTCACCTTCTTTAGAAGCGATCAAGTGAAATCTATTTTTCACTGATTTTGTAATAACTAAAAATAAAATCAAATTTTAATATAAAAAACATTTGTATGGTCTGTTATTCATTTTATCACGAAGACTTACAGGATGATATATTTATCCTAGTTTCAGTGAAAAAAACATATAAACGAGTTTCCTCATTTTCCTCATTTTTCGCACATACTAATAATAATTCTTCATCATCACTAATTTCAATAGATTCAGGTATATAATCCCAATCTATTAAAATACGAGTTTGAATTGATAATTCTTCAATGTTCCACATGGTGATCTCATAAATCTTATCATTGAATAAGATCAATTTACATTGGGGAGTAATATAAAGCTTTTTAAAATATTTCAGCTCAATCATTGATTTACAAAACCAAGTAATATTATCTTCCTCTTTACTTGAAAAAACATATGCCCTGTACTGATTATCATTGACCATTATAATATTTCCGTTATCAATGAAGGATAAGAAGTCAATTTCCTTTTGCCAATCTGGAAAAGTTAATGATAACTTCTTTTGAGTTTCAAAATCGAAAATTTCTTGAAAAAAGCGTATAAAATGCGATATAAATGAATTGAATTTATTGAAATAACAATAAGTTTAAAATATAAATTTATGCATAACTTACTGAAATTATAAGGATCATTAGGATCGACTTTATTAACATTTGGATCGATTTCATTAACATTAGGATCGACCTTGTTAAGACTAATTGAAACATATTTGTCATCTGAAATCGCAAAAATTCTTTCATCTTTTCGTTTTGTGCAAATGTTGTAGATACGAAGCGTCTTTTCATGTTTTAAATAACTCTCTTGACCATCAACAGACCAGATGCTAATATTGCTATCTTCATATAATAAAGCAACATATTTCAAACGAGGTGAGCAGACAATTTTCGAAATTTTCCTATTTTCATCATATGGAACTTCCTCAATTGGAATTATCTCAATTATCCCATACGAATTATCTAAAATAGGCATTATTTCTAATTGCTTTTGATAGGAATAATGGAGTTTTCAAATAATATTTTATAAATATTTTATAATTATAAGTGAATAAAGTGTTATAAAAAATTTAGACAGAACTTTTTAATAATATCTAAATTTCTGAAGGTCCAAACTAAGCCATAATCTGCTTGTAAATATTTAAAAAATATTTGTGC
The DNA here is from genome assembly GCA_003550325.1 of Gigaspora rosea. Classification (NCBI taxonomy): domain Eukaryota; kingdom Fungi; phylum Glomeromycota; class Glomeromycetes; order Diversisporales; family Gigasporaceae; genus Gigaspora; species Gigaspora rosea. Next base: position 321,758 of record QKWP01000130.1, on the reverse strand, counting down.
CAATGAGCTTCTATGTCTTGTGCTTAAGAATTTTGGCGCCTAACTATGACACCGCCACGGGAGTTATGTATGGAAGTTACGTAATTTCATAAAATTTAAAATCCACTTGGAATCTGTAAATTTGCATATAAACTTTATTACTTGAATCAATATTTGACCAGCTTTTATCGCGTGTATAGAAGGTACAGTAGTGAAACAATGTATATGTTGTAAGTGGGAATGTAATTTAAGTGGGCTTGGAATTTCTTTGCAAAATTAGAGTTAGGGTAAGGGTGTACATATTAATGTTATAAAATCAACCCTAAAACGGGAGTTTTATATTAAATTCTGAATACACATAAATTTTTAATTTACAACACATATATAACATGATGGGATGGAAAACATTTCGAAGGTAACACTGGGTTTATTATCACGTACGTACAAAATGTTTGTCAATCATGCGATATCTTTAGAAATTTAGAAATGAGATCTCACATGGATCTATGAAAGTAGAAAGTAAAACTTACTATATAGTAAAGGCTTCAAAAAGAATTTGATGTTCGTTTCTAAATTTAAATGATTAAACTTGATTGTACATTTATTTAACAAATTTGATTGGTCTTTGAGTTTGATATATATTTGGGTTTAGCTATGAAGTCTATGTAGTAATGTTATGACTCAGAAAAATAGTTTGGGCCACAACCCTAGGTTTGAGTTAGTTCTTATTGGAATTAACAGTTATGGTTTTTAATCACAATTTACTGTAAAACTTTTGGTACAAATGCTATATGTGGTTAAGGCTTATTCGGTACTATCGTGATCAAACAATTGTTAATGATTCGAATTGTGATGACATTCTTGATTATAACTTGCTCATCGATATATTAGTCTTTCATGGTTTGTACAATCAATCAAAAGCGCTAAAGCATAACGATAATAACTTAATCATATTGGTTTTATATAACCATGATTTTATTGGTTGGTAAAACTACTGAGAAAATTAGTGATTATCAGACAGATAATCTAAATGGCAGCAACTCCGTCCAAAAATTTACGAAAAATGGAAAAAATCTAGAAATCAATCATCTGAATCTTTAGTGGAATATAATTTTCCTTAATATTTGCTAATACTGTACATTCACTGTTTTTTTTTTTTATTATTAATCTTATGGTTTTCTTTTTATCCATTGCGGAGCAATTGTACTTGTTCTTGCATTTGAGATAATTATACAAAACTTATTACATGCAAGGTATAATATGTCACTAATCAAATAAGTCCAGAAGATCGGAATGAAATCTAATTAAAAGCACCGGCAATAGGATTTCCTCACGAATAAAGCATCGCCCAAAAATCAGGACATGTTTTTTCTAATTCCGATAATTTGATTTTGTGCAGGACAATCAAATTTTGTAATGTTTACAATTCTCATAATGTACTTTTTCTTGTGCAAAATAAAAAAAAAAACAATCAAATAAATATTTTCACTATGTGTAAATAGTGTCAAATGTTTAAAAAATTAGAGAATTTCCAAGGAAAAAAGGCTTGTAACAATATTTGAAACGTACAGTGGTTAAACGATTAAACGATTAAGAAAATTTTAGGCGGTTCCAATCCATATTTCATGCCAAAATATCGGAGTAGTTTTAAGAAATCAGAAATCATCTAGAAATCATCTAAAAATTAAGTGTTTTTTTAAAAGAATTAATTTCTCATTTAAGTTAGTATTTTTTATTATTATAATATAATTCAATTTTTAAAATTAATTTTGAAGCTTAGAGAGTTCTCAAGCACCGAAATTAATTGATTGGAAATAAAAGTTAAATAGTTGGGCGTTAAAAAACTGATCAAGTGAATTGCCGCATCACTGAAAAAATTCTGGAAGCGCAGACCATCTTATTTCATCGAGTTAATACTGATTGGCTAAAACTTATTGATAGAGTAAAAAATGAGGTTGCTCAAGCACTTTGCATTATGTCATAGATCTTCAATGAAATTATAACCGGAAAAAATTATTGCGTTGTTTTTTATATTAGAAACTCTTATCGCTAATAAAAAATCCAAAGAAACCGAAGGCATTACCATGTCAATATTTATTATCTTTATATAAATGCGACAATTTCATTTTTTGTTTGTTTTTTTTTTTTTTTACCAAAAACTTTTTTTTTACCAAAAACATTTTTTTTGTATTCAAACACTTTATTATTGTTTACACTGAGTTTTGTTCGAATATTGTTGCTGTAACAACATATGAATATTAGTAACGTCCATAAAGGAGAAGTTGAGATTTGCTACGATATGCTGAAAACATATAATAAATAAAGCAAGGATGGACTGCTCAAGTAACGATCGTAATCATCATTTCGATCAATTGTACACATTGAGGGAGTTACTTGAGAACACCTCCTCATCAATTGAGTAAAACAATGCAAACTCTTTGTAGTCCTGATATTTATTGTAAGTAGGACGGAATTTAAGTGAATTTTGAATTTCCTAGTTAAATTAGGGTTAGAATACAGGTGTTCGCATTATAAATCACCCTAAAATGATGGTTTTATATAAAAATTCCGAAGCCATTTAAATACCGTTTCCACTTACAACACTTAAGGTGAAAGATGTAATTTGACGAATTTGGATATCTCGTGGCCTAATGATCAGAAACGAACTATTTTTATGCCATTCGATGAGACGAATCGAATGGTACAAAGCTCACTCGATTCCGATCACTGGATCACAAGATATCGTCGATTATTTGCCAAATTTACACTTATTCAAAATTCCTCTCAAGGATAATCGATGGTATATCATGATCCAGTGATCAAAAATTGATTTTTATACCATATGATTTGATTCATCGATACGAATCGAATGGTACAAAAATCATCCGATTCTGATCTACCTCTTTAAAATTTATACTTTTTGATACGATGCATAATCCTATTTACGTTATATTACTAATTTTATATAAAATAATTCTAAATCATGTGTAAAGTACAATACGAAAAATAAAAGTTTTTATAATATTAAAATAAACAAGTTTTTATATTAGTTACTTTAACCTCGCCAAATTACACCTTTCTACTTTATATCTTTTTTATTTTTTTATATGCAAATGTTGACCTTTTTAAAACAAGACACCCAATATACTCTGTGTTGCTCAATTTGCCGAAGCTAATTTTCTCGAAGTATCATTCTCTGATCTATAATACCGATAGATCAATTTTCCGACAAGACACATTTCTGACAGAAGTTTTTACAAATGGATATTTTGTTGTCAAACTAATTTGCTGACAACCTAATTTCTTGATATAAAAATAATAATAGTCTTCTTTTTTTTTTTTTTTACTGACAAGAATTTTTTATTTATCAGCTGGAAATTTTTCTGATATTAATATATTTTCACAGAAATTGAAGTCAAAAAAATGTATTAATTGTAAAATAACATGTAGGGAACATGGACTATTGGTTTTTTTAATATTTGAAAAACAGTAAATGCCTTATCAGGAAAATTTTCTATCAACTAAATATCAAACTTATATCTTGTTTATAAAAAAGATTATCAGTATTATATATTCGATGAAATGCCATTTCAGAAAAATGGATCAGTAACCCAATATACTCTCATATTTTTGCTTAGCAATTTCAATTAATTTTGTAAAATCACCACTTCTTTCACACAAGTCTCTAAACAACCCATCAGACTTTTGCATCAGTAAGTATGGATTATCGAATTCAACTACATTTCTATAATCTAATTTTTGAAAGAAGGAATTATCATTAAAATTCATTAAAATATTCTCTAATTGTTAGAATAGTCTCACTGAGACGGTCATTTTGGTGGTAAAATCATCCAAAACGGACCAGTAGATCAAAATTTATCACTGTGTCCACAATACCCCCCTTTCTTCTAAAATTTAGTTTTTATATTCTATTTTGTGTACTAATTATTTATATCTAAAACAATATATGATATAAAGATTTTTTTGCAGTAATTTATTCTTTATTAAGCATAGTTCAAATAATAAAAATTGTATAAAAATCTATTTGATTTTTAAAAAGTTTTATCAGTAGAAACTTTAACATGTCCATAATACCCCCGTCTCCCTTATATTTTTAATCTATATTTTAAAGTTGTAATTTTAGTATTGTTAAGAGAAAGTGTATTTTTTATTGTTAATTAATTGTAGTAAAGCAACCAACTTTTATATCTTTATATATAATTGTATTGCTATCTTTTTTACCAAAGCCTTATTAAATCCTTTCTGCTCAGTCATGTACTAATACTATTATTACTTTTTATACTAAAATCTCTTGTTACTTAAATTCTATTGAGAGATAAATTCCAAGTTTGATACCAGAAATGGAGTAATATATAAATATTATAAAGTATATAGCTATATAAAATAAATCTTCAATAATAGATATATGAATAAAGTTTTGCATCTCATGCATGCCTTGTCACACCTTTTACTTATTCTTCTATAGCTATATTTATTCTAAGTTCAACTTATTTGTTTAAATTGAATTTAAATCTAAACTACAAAGCTTTAAGACTTTGTTCTTTATTAGAGATTTTACTTTTATAGAGACTTTGAACTAGAGGTTGGAAATGATTTTATTTATACAATTCAGTTTTATTCTTATTTTGAATCAAATATGGTTTTAAATGGAATTTAAATAAATTCAAATTATTCAGTGTTGTGATTTTAATAAACTTGTAAATTTAAATCAATCCAAATTTAAAATAACCCAGTTTTTTAGTTGTAATAATCTCATAAATTTGGTTTTGCAGATATAATAAACTAGCAAAAACTGAATCAACTCAGATTGTTGTTATTAATTCTATTAATATAAAAGACACATTAATTAACAAAGTAGCTGTGCAACATTGCTACATAGTGCTAGCAATTGAATGAATTTGAACATATAAAGTTTTATATATCATAAGTCCATATATAAATAAAATTTTTATTGGACATAGTCCAAATGCCAACGCTATTATTACACAAAACCAGAAAAGAAAGAAATACTATATGGCCCAAATTTTAATACCCAATTAGTCAGCTTGCTTATTCCTCACCTACTATTAAAATTATACTATTAAAAGATGCTAAAATAAACACTTATTACTACTAATAAACTTAAACTACTAAAAATTCTGAATTTACCTATAGTTGGAATTATTTTTATTTTTTTTTTTTTATATTGCAATGTCGCATGCAAGTGGGTTTTTATTAGGTTTTTTAGATAATACATTTTTGGTTAATGAGAGTACATATAGCCACATTTTCAACTTTTGGTTGTCTATTTTAAGTAGTCTGCTTGAAGGTTCTACACTATACTCCTTACCTGTAACCTAACTAGGAGATTACCTATTTAAACTCTCTGGTGTCCCCTGTCCTGTATCACCCACCACAATCACACCTACACATAACCTCGTGCTGCTTCAATTGAAGACCACCCAGATCGACATTTGCCATACTACTTGCACCCTAATTCTATAGGTAATCTAGTAGCATTCCAACTGCCGGATTACTTTAGGAAGGGTGTAGTACAACCCCCCTAATCTTTCTATGTCCCACACATTTCTAGATTAGGTATTGAATACCTTCGCAATGGCCGAGGCCACCACTAGTAGTCAGGGCTAACCATTAAATGCACAGTATTCTTGCCCTTGCAAGGTTTATTCTGATCCTGATACCTACATCACCAGTCCTATAACTGATCCCTCCCAAACTACCAAACCAGTTAGCCCAGATGGGTCATTGTACCTCGGCTTTAGATGCCTTCTTTGGTTAACTTCCCTTGGTTCCTAATTCTATAGCATAGGACCTTTTCCTCTGGTTTTCCAGTGGCCAGGTTGGTGCCCACTTGCCCCGGGGTGTTCGTCCAGTTCTTTGGTCTCAAATTCCGGATCCGCAGTATCATCAAAGATCTTCATTACCTTCTTACTCAGGTCTTGCCAAACAGGTTTCAAATATTCCAGTTCTTTGGATTTGTCTGTATCACAGAACACAACTTCGCCTGAAAGCTCCTATTCAAGATAGTAACCAAGGACTACAGGTAATGTACCCAACCTCAAATCTATTTATTGTTTAGATTATGAATTTACTACTATTGAAAGTATTAACATACTACTAAATCATTAAAATAAAAAATCACATAATCAATAAAAAAAGCACAATAGTAAAAAATCTAAATAATTAATAAGTTTATACTACTACATAAAATGCACTTATATCTTGTATATAGTAAATTCTTTTGAGCCTGCTACTTGCAAAGTGTAATATCAGTTTTTACTTGAATTGATAAGCATTATAAAAAAATAAGTATATCAATTTTTTTATTATCTCATATTTCAATATTTGTTAGTCATTAAATTAAAAGTTATGATGCTTACTTGTATTATATGGTTTATACAGTATAATGTAATTTGTCTGCAAATTTTGAATTTGATTTGTCTATATGACTTATTTATCATTATCAAAACTCCAACATTAAAAATCTATATAATAAAATAGTTGTGCATTATAGTTATTCTAAAATTAGAAATGTAGAAACCAATAGAATATGTTTAAAAAATTAATAACATTTATAATTATATTCAACAAATTGTAGATTTTGTTAATTGTATATACAGTCAAACCTCTATATATATAGTTACAAACCCAATATAATCACTTTTGTAAATTTACCAACCTGTTTTACTATAATTTTCACCTCTATATAAGCACATTTGTATTATAATTACTATAACATTTTTTATTACTCTATATAAAACTACTTTACATAATCACATTATTCTTATAAATATTTTTATAAGTTATTTTATTATTTTTTAACAAATAAAAATTTTTAAAATTTGTTTTTTTTAAGTAATTAAATATAATTGCTATATATAAAAGTTAAAATTGCACTAAGTAGATTGCAATTCTACATAATATAGTTTAGAAGACAAATGATAATATTAAAGACTTGGATGTGTGGCAATTACATATATATTGAAATTTTGAGATAATTTGAATAATATTTTATTATTAAACTTTTACAAGTTATGCTTAGATGAAAAAACTAAAAAAATTAAAAATTTTTGAACTTAACTATAAGTTATAAAAGTGTATTAATAAAATTTTATACAAATTATTTCAAAATTTCAGAATATATATTCTAAACAACTTAGATCATTATTATCAATTTACTTAATATAATTTGACTTTTATATGTAGCTATAATATTTAATTATTTAAAAAAAAGGATTTTGATAAATTTAGCAAGTTGCAATATCACAGGTTAATATTTAAAAAATTAAAATAATTATTAGTTAAGGTTAGGGTCCAAACTAGTATTAATATTAGGTTAGATGATGCATATATATAAGAAAAATTAAGTACTAAAAACTTTTAATTAGAAACCCAAGACTAATTTACATAATGAATTTCAAGTTATTTAAAATTTTTGATTTTTTTTTGTAATTTTTCTTCATTTTGTTATAAAGATCCTGTGATCTAATTGGTCAATCATATTATTCTGTAATATAGCAATCTACAATATTTAACAACCTTCTAAAAAACATTAAAATATTTTTATTTGATAATCATATATAAAATTATATTAATTAATGATCCGCTACAAATCGATAGTGTGATCATAGTGTAATGTGATGCAAATTACTATGTAAATCCTATAATATAGGAATATTTTGGGAACCTAAGGAAAACTTAGAAAACTTTTTTTCTTACTAAGTTAATAAGTCATGTCTTCTAGATGAAAATTGTAGAGCTCATCAAGACGAGTCTAATAGTAATTAGATCATCAAAATCGGACCAGTAGATAATAAGATATCTTCAAAAAACGATTGGTCGACTATATAAAATTTTGTGTAAACAAACATATTGTTTACATATAGTCAGCCAATTGTTTTTCGAAGGTATCTCGTCATCTACTAGTCCGATTTCAATGATCTAACTACCATTAGACTCGTCTCGATGAGCTCTACAATTTTCACTTAGTAGACATGACTTCTTAACTTAGTAAGAAAAAATGTTTATCTTGGGTGGGCAAAAAAATTCCTATATTTTAGGATTTACATATCAACAAATAGTAAGGATCTGCATCACGTTACACTATAATTACACTATCGATTTGTGGCAGATCATCAATTAAGTAAATCAATAATAATAACCTAAGTAAAATTGTTTGAGAAATAAAATTATTTTTATCTTCAATGCATTTTTATAATTTTGCATAGGTTAAAAAAATTTTAATTTTTTTAATTTTTTTGTCTAAGCATAACTTGTAAAAGTGTAATAATAAATTCTTATTCAAATTATCTCAAAATTTTATAATACAGGTAGTTTTGTCTCCTAAACAATGTTAATTAGAGCATGATTATCAATTTATTTAATTTTAACTTTTATATATAGCAATTATAATCAATTATTTTAAAAGGGTATTATTTTATGGCGACCCCGTGATCGACCAATCAAAAGTGATCACGTGGTTGGCTTTTTTTACTAAAAAATTTTTTTTTAAGTTTTATACAGTATATTATTTAAAAAAAAAAGAAAAAATACTTCGCGAACGTTCACGTAACAAAAAAATTTTACGAACTCGTTGCATAATGAAGCCGCCCATTTTTATTTAAAAAAACATTGCGAAATAATAATAATGCAAAAAAAAATTTACATTGTTGCGTAATGAGCATCATTACGTAACGAAGAAAAAAAGAAAAAAAATTTGCGAACGTTCGCAAAACAAAAAAAAAATTTTAAGAACTCGTTGCATAACGAAGCCATCCATTTTTTATTTAAAAAAATCATAGCAAAATAATAATACAAAAAAAATTACATCATTGTGCAATGAAGAAAAAAGAAAAAAAACTTCGCAAATGTTCGCGAAACAAAAATATACAAAAAAAAATATTTACATTGTTGTGTAATGAGCGTCGTTATATAACGAAGTAACGAAGTAACGAAGCCACCTCCACCCACCCATTCACTGCGACAAATGACGGCTTAAGAAACGGCCCATCCACTATATTCACCAAAAAACCCTGAAAGTTAACAAGTTCACCAAACAAACACCAAAAGTCCCAAGAGAATTCATCAAAAAATGCCAAAAGTCCACAAGAAGAGTTCACTAAAAGATATCGAAAGTCCCAAGAGAATTATTCACCAAAAAACGCCGAAAGTCCACAAGAAGAGTTCACTAAAAGACATTGAAAGTCCCAAGAGAATTATTCACCAAAAAATGCCGAAGGTCCACAAGAAAAGTTTACCAAAAACTGCCAAAAGTCAACAAAAAGAGTTCACCAAAAAACGCCGAAAGTCATACGAATTCACCAAACAAATGTCGAAAGTCCTAAGAAAAGTTCACCAAAAAACACTGAAAATCCACAAGAAAAGTTCACCAAACAAACGCCAAAAATCCACAAAAAGAGTTCACCAAAAACGCTAAAAGTTCCCAAGAAGAGGCCACCAAAAAATGCCGTAAGTCCCAAGAAACGTTCACCAAAAAAACGCCAAAATTCCTATGAAAAGTTCACCAAAAACGCCGAAAGTTTACAAGAAGAGATCCCAAAAAACGCTAAAAGTACAAAAAAATTCACCAAAAAATACCGACTAGAAAACGCCGAAAGTCCACAAGAAAAATTCACCAGAAAACGCCGAAAGTCCTCAAGAGAATTTACCAAATAAATCAAAAGTCCCAAGAGAGTTCATCAAAAATGCTGAAAATCCACAAGAATTCACTAGAAAATGCCGAAGGTCCTCAAGAGAATTCAACAAAAACGCTGAAAGTCCATCGAAAGTCCACAAGAGCTTACCAAAAAATGGCAAAAGTCCATCGGAAGTTCACAAGAGCTCACCAAAAACGCTGAAAGTCCCAAGAGAATTCGCCAAACAAACGCCAAAATCCCAAGAGAATTTACCAAAAAAACACTGAAAGCCACAAGAAAGTTCCAAAAGACCAAAGAAAAGTTCATGGGGAGTTCACCAACAAATCATCGAAAGTTCACCAATTCCAAAAATTTGTAAAAGTCTATAAAAAAAAATGCCAAAAATCAAAAAAAAGTACTTACCAATAAGGCACCGGAAGATTAAAAAAACTTAAAAAAAAAGCCCACAATGGCGGTTCTACTAATTCCAGTGAAACAAATTAACAAAGGAAAGAAAGTATAAGTTCAAAAAAAAGAAAAAAGAAATGAAAACAACAAAAAATAACACATATCTTAAGATCCCGGTTCTAATCTCTACTATGCGATTTTCTAGAAAGCAATAAAAAAAATAAAAAACGCGAACAAAAGCAGCAACAGATCAAACAAATCTAATCTAAATGCGAAAAAAGATCGATCTAATGTGATGCGATGAAAATTCTTATTTGAGTGCTAATCTTCAATGTGATTGGTCGATTGTATGGGGGTCGCCATGGCGATGTGTCGCTATCTATAATTTTTCATTTTAAAAAACAAATTTTAAAAAAATGTTTATTTATTAAAACTTCTATAACAATTTTTTTTATACAATTTTATTATAATTGTGATTATATAGAAATCTCTCTATATTAGACACATCTCTATATAATCACCACTTTTTGTATTCTGAAGGTGTGACTATATGGAGGTATAATTGTATATTTAGTATTTGGTATAAATAGTACATTATTAGGCTAATATTTGTTAAAAATGTTTCAAGCCAAAAATTAATATTGGGGCTGAAGCTAAAATTTAAATATTTTATTATGAAGATTTTAAAATTTTTGGAGAGTATTTTATTGCACCTTGTTTGTAATAGTTGGTTTTAAATTTAGGGTTAGAATTATTAATTAAAGAGCATAGGTGGATTTTAGTAAGTTTTATAGATCTAAATTGAGGTCTAAATTTCAGCTTCAGCTGATTTTAGCTTCGAAATATTGGCCTATTTAAATGTGATATGAATTTTATGTAACATATGTATTATATTTATATTTATTTATTTAAATATTTTAACAATGTCATTATTATATTATAAAATGACATGGCATAAAAATTATTTTATAAATGCATTAATATTAGTTGAGCTAGAGTGAAAGAGAACAGAGTGAAAGACCTTTGAGCCATACTTTTTTTATGTTCAGCTACCGCCCCTGCCATTGTAATAAATTTTCAATAATCCTTTAATTAGCAACCTGATTATTAAATTGATTAATAAACTGATTAATAATTCGATACATGAAAATTTTTCCTTTTTTACATTGAAAATTTTAAAATACAAAATACAAAGAATTTATGCAATTGAGCAAAAGACCGCAAGGAATGATGCTATAGAAGATTGGAATTGAGACATCTAAAGAGCAGTTAAATTATTGTAATAATGTGTAAAATTTTATCTGGTTTGTTGGTCAATAAAAATCAGACAATCTATAAATAATACTATAGTCATAAAAAAAATAAATAATTTTTTATAACAAAAATGACTTGTTATATAATCTAATATTATTTATTTTTAAATGACCTTATATCATCACTGTGTTTCATTAGTGGCACTATAAAAAATTTTCACAAATATGATGACTTGCCTATCTATTCTATAATTTAATAGGTAAATAGAGAGAATATTTATTGGGGCTGCTTATGCTGAAATTGGCTTATGCTGAAATTTTGTTATTTTATTATGAAATTACAAAATTTTAGAGGGCTTTTTTAGGGGTATTGTTTTATATAGTTTGGTTAGGGTCTAGGGTTGGTTTATTAATAAAGGAGTGTATGTGGATTTTAGTAGGTATTATAGATTTAAATAGAGACCCCAGATTTAGCATAAGCCAATTTCAGCATAAGTCGCCATATTTATTAATAAATAAATTAAATTATCAATTTTATGAATTTTATAAATTTTAATCTCATGTGTTATCCTAGCCAGTTCATTTTGTTTATGTTAATTTACTAGACAAACAAGAAGAACATTCATTGATCAAGATATTTAATTCTATATCTATTCATCTAATAGTATTTTCTGAAAATAATTTTCTGTAATATAAAGCATCCCTTCTCTATCAATGAATCCATGCAATTCATAAAATAAATTCTTGAATGAGGCCAAGATATTATAAGTACCAAATAGTAATAAGTAAGCTTGTAAAATATTTTTTATCTCAATTTTTTATTATATCAAATCCATTTTTATTAAGCAAAAAAAAAAGAACAATCCATTAAGTAAGTTATTTTAGAGTTACATGTAATTGAATTCAATTGATAAGAAAAAAGTTATTTGTCATTTAACTTAGACGACAAAGCCACTACATGATTATGTTCTAGTTTAATAAATACTGTATGAAGATCTTTAAAATCTTTACCAGGAACGAATGCAATGAGTGCATGGTTTTACGCTGTTTGGAGTGGTATTTGTCCGCAAAATCTTAAGTTTGATTGGTTCGCATGACTTATTCGTCAAATTTTGGTTATTTTTCACGCATGATTTCATCACGCCATTATTCTTCACATGCGAATTCATCATGCCTTCTTATATGACAAATGTACACATGCATGCAAATACAAATATAACGATAAGAACTACGAACATAAGCAATATCATAGCTGCAATAACTAATGATATTAAAAGCAATAATTTTAGACGCAAAAATTGGTATCCCGTTGCAAATTAATTTGTCTATTTACTTGATATTTGGCATTTTTCATTTTTTTTCGTAGGATTTTTTATTGGGTTGATTAAATAATAATCACTGATCATCAAAGACAATAGCGAAATAATTTTCAGATAACTGAATAACCTGATGATTAATTATATGATGCATTATAAACTTTGTATAATTCTCTAATGCAAGTCAATAAAGTTTTGTGCTTGCTTGATACCAAAAAGGCCAAGTAAGATTTTTACTTAAGTTTCCAAATATCAATAGATTGTACCAGGAACGTAATATGAAGTACGAAATGTATAGTTAACAGGCAACTTACTGTGTATGATTTCTTGAATCTTATTGAATGGCGTATTCAAATCAATCGATCATTTGATGCGCATTAACATTATGTGCATAAACAAGTATACTGGGTTTTGTTTAATGTCATATGAAAGCGTTTTTTGTGTAAATCATTTTGATAAACTTGTGGCTGTGCACATTTTCTACATTCTGGCATGATGTTGTGCTTGCTACTTATGGTAATCAATTCGAGGATATAGTCCGCTACTTTCTGAAGAATATTTGATCTGTATGAATGTTGTAATCTATTTATTTTTTTCGCTTGCTATAATTAATTTATATGTACAAGAACGTAATATGAAGTACTGTAATATTCACTAAAATATGACTCATGTGGTGACCGCAAATAATCAAAAAGCCACAAATATCAAGGCTAAGTAATATTCGCTAAAATATGACTTATGTGGTGGCCGCAATACGGTATAGTAATAATTATTTTTACTGCACATCCGTAAGAACGTGCAAGAATGCTAAAAAAAAATGGCAGAGTTGCAAAATCATGACTGCAGGTTATACAGGTTTTTAACACGAAATGCCCATAAAAATTATGTTAAGGTATACGCCGCTGATCATTTAACAATAACTTAATTGTATCGCTAACAAAATATCTATAGTAAGCACTATGCCAAATTCAGAAATTCAAGTAATTCAAAAAAATCAATTTGTTAAAGCATGTACTGTACGTATGTACATGGCAAAAAATACAAGTTTCATTCAAAAAATATATATATATTATAAACATATGATAAGTAAACAACAATATTCATAGTATATATCAAACTAACTAATTACTACATTTAATAACCCCAGAATATACCCATCCTTAAATAATTTTCCCGTTCCAGATTTCTAGCGTGACAGCGTCGCGCAGCTACTTTATTAATTAAAATGATGTATTTGACAACCTATTGCAATTATCTTATTTTATTTCGTGAATATTAATTGATCAAAGTATTCTTTTTCATTAATCAATTTGATTAACTCTAAACTTCTTAAGTGCCTACTGTACATTGAACATTGGCGACGAAATTACCCATGTATTATATAATGAAAAGATTCATAAAATAATCTTAAAATATATAAATATATTTCTATTTATATACAAAAGTTGGTCTTTTTAGCAAAAGACACCACATATACTCTGTGTTGTGAGTATTATTTCTGAAGTAACGTTTCTCTATTTATAATACTTGATAGCTCAATTTTCTGACAAGACATATTTCTGATAGAAACTTTTACCAAATAGTTTTTTTTTGTCAAACTGATTTTCTGACAACCTGATTCTTTGATATAAAATATAATAATGGCCTTTTTTTTCTTTTTTTCTTTTCTTCTTTTTTTTTTTTACTGACAAGGTCTTTTTTATTTATCACAGAAAATTTAAAATAATATGTAGGGAACATAGACTTTTTTTTTTATTCTAGTATTCGAAAAAATAGTAGTGGCAATTAAACATCTTATCAGGAAAATTTGTTATCAACAAATATCAAAACTATATCTTGCTAGTAAAAAAGTTATCAATATTATGAATTCGATGAAATGGCATTTCAGAAAAATGGATCTGTAATCGATATACTCTCATATTTTTGCTTAGCAATTTCAATTAATTTTGCAAAATCACCACTTCTTTCACACAATTCTCTAAACAACCCATCAGACTTTTGCATCAGTAAGTATGGAATATCGAATTCAACTACATTTCCATCATCTAATTTTTGAAAGAAGAAATTATTATTAAAAATCATTAAAATATTCTCTAAAAGATACATACCCATAACTAGTATTCTATCATAGTCGGCAACGGTTCGTAATCTATGCGCAATAGTAATAACAGTACTATCCTTAAACACTTTCCTAATTGTAGTCTGTATTAGATTATCAGTTTTTAAATCTATACTCGCAGTAGCTTCATCCATTATTATTAATTTGGAAGGCCGAACTAGTGCTCTGGCTATTGCAATCAATTGCTGTTGACCTTGAGAAAAATTTGATCCATTTTCTTTGATAGGTGAGTCAAGCATTATTGGTTCTTGTTTGTCATATTCCTGGTCTGAAATAGAATGGACAACTTCTGATTTTTCTGATTCTTCTTTTTCAGAGGTAAAGTTGACAGTTTTAACTAAGTGTACATGATAAAGTGCATTCCATAATTCGAGATCACTATGCTTGTTGAATGGGTCCAAGTTGCTTCTAATTTTTTTTTTAAAAAAAATTTCAGTAATTAGTTTAAAAAAAGGCTTTATGTGGAATCAATATTTTTGTTACCTTATAGTACCATTAAATAATACAGGATCTTGAGGTATGATAGTAATATTACTTCTAAGGTCTTTTAATCCAATAGTACTGATATCAATATTGTCAATTACAATACTTCCAGAAGTTGCTTCAATGAATCTAAAGAATGACATTGCCAATGTAGATTTCCCGCATCCTTTATTTAAGAGATATTATTATTCGAATCTCAAAAATATCAAACCAATAATATATAAAATTTACCAGTTCGACCAACAATTCCAATCTTTTCTGCAGAATTTATATCAACTGAGATGCCTTTCAAAACTAGGGGACTATCAGGCCCATATTTCATTTCCAAATTTTTAATGTGAATTTCTCCATGAGCTGGCCATCCAGATGATGGCCTGTTTTCTAGTACTATATTCTCGGCTTCTTCTTCTAAATTGTCACAGTAGTAAACTAAACGTTCCACTGAGTTCATATCTGTTTCCTATTAATTGAAAATAAAAAGTGCGTTTATTATTTTTATAACAATTATATTAAATTTGTGTTAGTTTATAGGATAAATATGGTTATAAGTAAAAGTTCAAATTTAGTATTCATAGTTTTGAACATTTTACTTTGAATATCCCACTATAATAAATTAGTTTATTCTTATTATTAAAATGCTATAATTTACTCACCAATTTGGATAATTGGTTAACAAGCAAATTAAAGATTTGAGTAATTTGAAGTGTATAAGCCAATACTAATCCAATAATTGAAGGTACAATATCAAATCTAAAGATTATGGCAAATAAACTTGCAAAAAATATTAAGATATTTGAGATGGTTTCAAGACGCACTGAAAGCCATCTTTGGACACTTATATATAGAAAGTATGCTCTATTTTCAATATCCAAGAAAATTTCATTGTTTCTATTTTATATTCATGTTTAAGTAAAAAAAATATATTACTAAGAAAATTATATCAAAAACAACAGGCAACAAATTTAAGACAACCTTAAAAATTTATTTTGTACACGATAAGCTCGAATTGTTGGCAGTCCTGTAAGTGTCTCAGAAAAATGAGCATATAGCAAAGATCTTAATACTGAATCAAGGCCTATAATAAAAGTAACAATCATGTAGAAAAGTTTTTAAAAATACATGTATATATAGAATTTATTATTAGACAATTAATTACGTTTAAGCTGACGATTAGATGGCTGATAATAGTGAAGCACTAAATAATAAAGTATTATCAAAGGAACCAACGGGACAATGAACCAGTTAAACACTATTATTGTTAGAATAAATGTTCCAATAATTGTCGCAATGGTTGAAAGAAATACTCGAAATGAATCACTAAGTAAATTGTCGCATGTATCGGTATCTTTGCTAAATCTGGTCATTAAATGAGCTTTGATTAGAAAATATTAAAAAATAAAATGCTTAATGATTAAACTAGATAAGATAACTACCGATTAATAATTCTTCCTAAAGGAGTGGTATCAAAAAAATTTGTTGGAGCTCTTAATACACACTTAATTGCATTATTATGCAAATTTTTAGATGCGTTGATACAGCAATAGCAAATCGTGGCATTACCCAAAACATAAAAAACTACTAAAGCAGCCACCCATGCCCAATAAACACCAATCTATTAGTACAAATTTTTATTTAAAATAACAAAATTAGTTATGTCTATTTATATTGTAAATTGAGATTTTAGAAATTTTAAAGAAAAAAATATCTACATAAGGTCCTATTGAAAGGTCGAACGTTTTGTTGATCCAGAATGAAAGCCATAAACTATTTCTAAAAAGAAAAAAAATACTAAAGTTGTAAGTTTAGATGTTTCTTTGATAATGTATAAGATCGTGAAAGTAATTCAAAATGAAATGGTATAAGGTATTGTTATGATAATTACATACCCAATATTTGCTACCTGCATCATAAAAAGCAGGAAAATAATGATAGGTAGCAATAAGATCCCACCTGCATTTCTAATATATTCTAAATATACCTTATAATTCACTGCTCCTATGTATTGTTCTTCTATTGACATTAACCCTTTAGACAAGACAACTGTTTGATCTTTTTTATTTTCTTTTTTATCCAATGTTGATTCTTCGTCTTCCTTTATTTTATTATCACTTTCAGCTTCACCATATTCAGCAATTAACTTTGAAAAATTTTTTCGATTTTTCATTAATTCTTCATAAGTTCCTTGCTCAGCGATTTCACCATTTTCCATACAGATTATATAATCAACTTGTGGTAAATAATGTAAATGATGCGTGACAAGTAAACGTGTTTTTTTGGCAAGTGCACCTTTAATACAGTTTGTAAATAAATATCTTCCAACGTATGCATCAACTGCTGATAATGGATCATCCAATAATATAATATCAGCATTATAGTACACAGCTCTTGCAACATTTACACGTTGTTTTTGTCTAAAAAATCAAAAAAAGAATTTATTTTAAAATATATATTTGTTAATATATATATAAATAAAAAAATAACATACCCTCCGGATAAATTAATTCCTTTCTCACCGATTTCAGTCAAGTCACCAGAAGGCAACACTTGTAAATCTGGTTCTAAACAACAATCTTTAATCACTTGTTGATACTTTTCATAATTAAAAGGTAATCCAAAAGTAATATTATCCCTGAGTGTAGCGTTTTGAATCCATGCTGTTTGAGGACAATAACCAACATTTCCACCAAATATGACCTCACCTTTAATTCTTTTCATTTCTCCAATCAGAGCAGACAATAGTGAAGATTTACCAGATCCTACAGGACCAACAATGGCAATCAACTTTCCACGAGGTATTGAAATATTAATCTTACAAAGATGAGATTTTGGATGAAGTAGAGGAGTCAAAGTTGTAGAGATGTCAGAAATAGCATCAAATGAAGATGGAGCCTTTTCATAATCAAAATCTGTTGAAAAATCAGTTTCATCATTATCATCATTTCTATAATATTTTGATTTTTCTCTTTTCTTTTTTTCATTTGATTTATTGATAGTTTCATTTGATGAGGCAGTTTCCCAAATAAAATCACTATCCGTAGCTTTAATAGCATATTTTTCGTCTGGATTAATTGCCGGTAAAATTGCTAATTCATCAGCCAGCAAAAATTCATTTATTCGGTTAATGGATACATAGGCATCAGCAGCAGACGATATTGTATATTGCAAAATTCCTAAAGGTGGCTGGAGTACGTAGAATAATGCCACAGAAGAGAATGCAATTTCGGCATCGAGGTTGCCTCCTGTCAATAAGAATATTGTAAAAGATAAGACACTAGCAAATACTGGAGCGACCTAAAAAGTATCAAGTGCAAATAAGAAATAAAATAAATGCAAAAAAAAAAAAAAAATATAAACAAACAATTAAATATAAAGTAATTATAATAAATTACAATTAAAACACCAACGACAGAAGCTCTAACAATTATCAAAAACCTAATAAAACTAATCTCTTTATTTCTTAATTTATTAAGAGTATTTGCAAAACTATCTTCCCAAGCATAATATTTAATGGCTCTAATCCCTAACAAAATCTCTTGAATTAATTTTACTCGTTCATCAGTAATGACAACAGCTTTAGCCCTGGTACGTGCCAATAACGATATAACCTTTCCTTGTATAGGACCCATTAACAACAATAAAGCAAAACCAGCTATTGCAGATGGACCAATATTATAGATTAAAAAAATTAATGACAAACAAATTTCAATAGGAACAGTCCAAATAACGTGAAAGAAACCACATGCAAAGTCTATACGCGTAGTATCAGTGGACATTAGATTAGTGATCTTTCCGTTAGTAAATAAACCTCTAGCTTTTCCACTTAATACTAAAGCTTTACGATAGATAGCAGTTATGAGAATAGTGCGAGAGAGGATACCGGTTTCCATTCCCCAATAAAAATATAAGTTTTGCAAAATTGTAGCACTCATTTGCATTAAGAACATGATAACGATTAATTTGTAACCAACATGTGCAGGTGGTTGTACACCGTTATTAAAGTTGGCGTAGTATGCATCAGCGACAAACTTTAATATGAACTAAGAGATATTGAGAATGTTAAGATAGATTAATTTTATTGATAACTAAACTAACCAAGTGAAATACAGGCGTACATTAAACATACCCTTAAAACGAATGGTGAAGTAACTATTAATATATCACTAACAAGTCTACAGACACCCGCCAAGCAAAATTTAAACCACAAAACCTTGAATAAAGCTTTTAACAAAGAAGGTTTCTTTCCTATCGCCATTTTTTGAGTTTCTTTTTGCCACTCGACTTCAAAGTTATCCGTTAAAATTTTAGCAGTTCTCTCGTCATTTAAAACGTATAGATCATCTTTTTCCAAATGACGTTTATAACCTAAACTTATTAGATCGTTGACCCACCAATAAGTAAATATAGAAAATAAATTGGCTTTTGCCTCTGGAATTTCAACGTTTATACGAGGAGATGATGGGTTTTCTGGAATCATTATTGTATTTCAATTTAAGTGAAATAAATTTTTACTGATATCGTTTTTAAAGAATAATAAAACAACAATAAGTTATGTATTTTATATACTCCTATGCGGTGGCGAAAGTCACGCTTGGCTATTATCGCGAGGGTCACCAGATCTATGGCTTATACGAAGAAAAGGCTTATACGAAGAAAAGGCTTATATGAAAAAGAGGCTTATATGATCGTATGCGATAAATATTATGGTTCATGCGATAAAAATTATAGATATACATGTGGTTCATACGATAAGGACTATGAAGATACATTTTGAGTAAATTGTGACCCTTTATGCTTTCAATTGTTCTCTTCGTTGCCAATTACAAATTTGGTATCTTCGTGTTAGACCCACCCTACCACCTTACTCGTTTATTGGGGTAGTTTAATGAACAGTGAACCCAGTGATAACTCATGGTCATCATATCACATGTTTGATAATTCGGCCTAAATTAGTGTTAAATTAGTGTTGGTGTTAAGTTTAGATGATAGTATCGTTTAGGCCGATATTGTAATTGCAAGATTTCACATGATGTGATTATAGATGCTTGACGAAACTATTTCGCCTGACGAAACCATAAGTTTCGTCATAGTTTCGTCACTGACGAAATGACGAAACTATTATGTTTCGTCAGGTCACGTGAGTTTCGTCAGGCATCATTAGATGTTATGATCACTGGGTTCATTGTTCGTGAAGTTCCCATTTATTGCCTCCTCCTCGTTGTCATATTTAACGAGTTGAATGCGCCGCACCGTAGCGTGGGTTCGAGCGCATCCACTTAATTACGCGGGTAATACAAACTCATGGAGAATCGGAGAGTGCAAATTTTGACTTTTCCGGATCAGCCCGACGAAGAATCCCAACACGCGCAAAAGAAAAAAGCGAAAATTTGCAAAAACTAATGTTTAAATCGATCTTGGTGCACTAATTAAAAATGACGGGAATGAAATTTTACATATAGTAAACATCACTCTAACCCTATATTATCTAACATTAAGGCCTTATCCCTAAA
Organism: Gigaspora rosea; assembly: GCA_003550325.1. Classification (NCBI taxonomy): domain Eukaryota; kingdom Fungi; phylum Glomeromycota; class Glomeromycetes; order Diversisporales; family Gigasporaceae; genus Gigaspora; species Gigaspora rosea. The sequence continues at coordinate 301,037 of QKWP01000130.1, read as the reverse complement.
TTTTATCTTGCGAATAATTTCGATGAACCAATTTTATACGGCATTTTCTATTTGTTGGATTTTGCATTACCAACTGTTATCCGATTTTATGATTTTAATGCACGTGAGTTAGACACGTTATCCGAAATATTTTAATTCCGTTCCGGATTTACGGTGTTAGTCCTGCCCATCTGCATTTTACTTATTTGCGCGGGTAACACAAAATAAAAAAGGGAACCCGATTTTGTAAATAAACTAAGTGCGCGAGATAAAAATTTAGGGTTAGGGTCTTAACGTTAGACGCTATAGGGTTAGAGTGATGCTTAATATAAGTAAAATTTCATTCCCGTCATTTTTAATTAGTGCACAAAGATCGATGTAAACATTAGTTTTTGCGTATTTTCGCTTTTTTCTTCTTTTACGCGTGTTCGAATTCTTCGTCGGGCTGATCCGGAATAGTCAAAATTTGCATTCTCCGATTAGCTATTTCCTCTCCAGGAGCTTGTATTACCCGCGCAAATAAGTGGATGCGCCGATCTGGCCCCTGGTATTGGAAGTCACGGGTTGTCGATAGGTCACGAGGTTGCTGCGCGCGAAATGTCAGATTTGCCATTTTATGGCATATCGGTCAGATATGCAAGAAATCGCAGAAATCGAAGAACTGGCATAAATGATAGATCGATCATTTATGGCAGAAATGCCATATCTTTCCATTAATAGATATTTTAGTATATATATGGGCGATATTCGCTCCAACCCCAATAAGGAATATGAACCATCTTCTCTCATTAACTGTATTAAGTTACTCAGCGTTTAAATTATGAAGCATCCAAAGAGTACTATGTCTTTTAATATATCAAACAGAAAGGAGTTCGCTCATTTATGGGAGGCACTAAATGGGAAGATGAAAAAACTTAAAAAGGATGGAATAGTGTCACGTCACCATGATCATCTTACGGATACTGAATTGCAAACTTTATTTCAGCATTACGCAGTTGCTAATAATGCTCCACAGGGCATGCAGTATCGTGTTTTTATGTGGTGCTTTTGTTGTTTCATCCCCGTGGTGGTGAACATTACAATATATTAACTGAACAGTTTGAATTTACCTCTAATGGTGGAATCCATTTTAAAAAATATTCCCAAAAAAATGACCAAGGTGGAGTGGATGGCAATTCGGATGCACTTATTATACCTGTTTCGCCTGATCCTGAAGGTTCACATGGTCCTTTTTACGACATCAAACATTACTTTTCAAAAAGACCGCCAAAGTCTAAATGTGCCTTTCTTCACCTAAAAATTAATACAAAAATCAGAAGTAGGTATTGATATTAATTTTTTTATTTAAATTTATATTGTAACAATAACACTTATATTTTTTAAGTGACCCGTGGTATCTTGACACAAGAATTGGGGAAAAAACTTGTAGATCTTTCATGAAGGAAATATGTACTTCAGTAGGAATTGATATTAATGATCGAGATATAGTAAATCATTCAGGCCAATTACCTCCCTTTTTCAGAAAGGTGCTGCAATGGGTACTACTATGTCCATTACTGGACATAAAAAGTGAGTCATCTTATAGTATCTATGCTCGACCATCTAACAATAGCATTGGAACATTGCCGTCTAACTCTCAAAAGCCAGAAGCTTTAAGTAAGGTAATAAATAGTGCATAGTTTGAAATTTACATTTAAAAAAAATTTATTACTTTAAAATTTTGAATTATTTGTAGGACGTTGAAGATGAAGTTATTATGGATTCTAAACAAGTATATATTATAATTTATTGTAAATTGATTATAAATAATAATCGATTTTTTTTTTAAACAAGATCTCTTCGTTCGAATCAGCATCTACACTCAATCCTAATGTAACAAGACCATTCCGCCAACCTCTGCATAAATCAGCTAAAGCAAATCTACCATTATACCTTAATGCTATGAAGCAAAACCCTACAATTGGTGGACGTCATCCTATTAATAAATCACCTCTGGAAAATTGTTATGAAAATACTTTTGATGCTACTGCTGGTACTACGATTGTTAAAAACTATTATATAACTGCGGAACATGTTAATATCAATTAAATGTACATTGTAGTTCTATAGCGATAATTTATAGTGTAACAGTTGAATTGGGAGAGCGGTAAAACAATATAGACAATAGTGCCAATTTAAGCTCCAACCGATTACGGGATGAGGGAAAAAATGCAATAGTAATGGGAGAGTTTATAACAGGAAAGGGTTAAATAGACGAAACGACACTAGGTGATAAGTGATAAGGGATGATAGGGTATGATGATAAGATGCGATCGGGGTTACTTGTCAGGTGAAATCGGGATAATCACGACACAACAAAGTCTATTCAGATAAGAATCACGTGAACAATTTTAAAAGAATTAACCAAAACTCATTACGCAGAATTCGAGTTATAATAAGCCAATACGAAGTCAATTCAGTCTGTCGGATTGAGTCTATTAAGGTTACAAGTCGAATTCAAAAGATAAGTTTGTCATTTTATTATTATGTGTTATACCAGGAACGAATGCAATGAGTGCATACCAGGAACGGAGTGATATTGAAAATTCACGAAGTGTATACCAGGAACGGAGTGATGCATATCACGTAGTGATGGTTATACGATGCTCTAGGATGGCGTAGGTCCGCAAAATCTTGGATCTGATTGGTTCTCGTGACCCTATCTGTCGCATGCTGTTTATTTTTCACATATCAAGTATCACATAGTACGATGCATACTGCTTTCCCTGTGATCTGTTAATGTGGCTAGTCTACAGTATAATAAGACATTTGACCGTTAAAAAAAAATTGCGATTATCGATAACAACCAATGGTAAAAATGTGCTTTTTAGACGAAAATATCGGTGGCCCGATACAAATTTGCATCTCTATTCACTCAATCTTTGGCATTTTTCATTTTTTTTCGTAGGATTCTTTATTGGGTTGATTAAATGATAATCTCTGATTATCAAAGATGAAAACGAAGGAATTTATTAAACATTA
>QKWP01000130.1:261233-280185 GCA_003550325.1 Gigaspora rosea | reverse complement strand
GCTGGGAAGCAAACAAACCAATACCAACTCAACAGCTTCTTCCGTTTAAACCTGAAGCTACAATTTCAAACCAAATCCTCACAACGGCTCAAAAAACTAAATTTAATATGTTAGTTGCCGAATGGATTATATCAGATACTTTACCTTTTTCTATTGTTTCAAGCCAATCATTTGCTACTATGATCCGATATCTTTATATTAATATAGACTTGCCTTCGCGTGATGTTATTAAGTCTATCGTTCAACAAGTCTTCGCCGTAATGCAAAAAGATATTCAATCTCTTTTTGAACAAATTTCCAGTAAAATTTCCATTACATTAGATATTTGGACCTCTCGTGCTAATGTGCCTTTTATTTGTATCACGGCACATTGGATAGATAATAATTGGAACCTCAAAAAAATCTTACTTGATATTTGTATGCTCCCTCATCCACATACGGGTGAAGAAATTAGTGCTAAATTGTACTCTGTTTTGGCAGCTTTTAATATTACTAACAAAATTCTTTGCACTACTACCGATGGGGGCTCTAATATGATTTCGGCAATGCGATTATTAAAGGATAATTTGGTTTTAAAAAATTGTAATTTTCATTTTCAATCTCGTTGCTGCTTGGCGCATATCTTGAATCTCGTCGTTACAACCAGTTTATCGCCTATTAAACTATCAATTGAAAAAGTGCTTAATTTTGTTAATGCTATCTCATCATCATCATCTATAACTCAAGATTTTAAAGAACTTGGACAATCGGTTGGTGAAGGTGAAGCAACTCGTAAAATTCCACAGGATGTTTCAACCCGCTGGAACAGTACTTATCTTATGCTTTCAACGTACATATCCATGCCTACAACGATTTCAGCTATAATTAGACGCAATAAAAATCTTGATAAATTTAAACTTACTTTACAAGAAGAAACCAATCTTCAAGCTGCAACGCGGTTTCTTAAACCATTTTATGAAACCACTAATGTTCTTTCTGGTAGCACATATACGACCTTAGGTATTTCAATTCTGCTAATCGATGACATTGTCGATAATATTTCATCGTACATTCAAGATTTAGCAAGTCCAGAATTTCTCAAAACGGCCGCAACTCAAATGTCTGAAAAGATTCAAAAATATGCTAATAAAATTTATGACAAAACAGCATTTATAGCTGCTATCCTTGACCCTCGGATTAAACTAGAATTAATACCTGCTGATATGAATACAGAAGCAAATAATGCTGTATTTAATAATATTTTTAGAACCGAATATGCTGAGCTTATTTTAAATAACTCCTCTACCTCCCTTACCTCCTCTACTTCCTTTACCTCCTTTACTTCTCTTATTTTCTCTACTTCCCTTACCTCCTCTGCCTCATCTATCTCCTTTACTTCTCCTACAAATTTAAAAGTGCCATTAAATTTAACATATACTGAGCAAATTGCTCAAAAAAGACGAAAAGCAAACATTCTTACCGATAGAACAGATGAACTTGCCCAATATTTAAGTGAGGCTGTTTTACCTATGAATGTTGATCCCTTGAACTGGTGGAAGCTCAATTGTACCTGTTTTCCATATTTGTCTCAAATGGCCAAGGATTATTTAGCCATTCAATCTACATCAGTACCCTCTGAACAAGTATTTTCCAAAGCTGGTGATACGGTTCGATCTAAACGTGCACGCCTATCCGAGAAGAGCCTACAGGCTCTTATGTGTGTTAATTCTTGGGTAAAATATGGAATTAAGTTTCGTAAAGAATAATTACAAATCATATGTACGTACGTTGTGAAGGGCTCCCTGTGCCCGTAATAGAACTAGTTTATTTTTTTTTCTTTTTTTATTTCTTTTCTTTTCTTCTTTACTTCGCCCTATATACATAGCTACCTATACACTCAACTAGTTAGTACGTATAAAAAGATAAGGCCTAAAGATAGAAGTAGTAAATTGTTTCCTTATTTGTAAAAACTCCAGTGAATTTATTCACGAAGTGGCATTTATTCACTTTGTCGCATTTATTCACGAAGTGACATTTATTCACGAGGTGACATTTATCCACTAAGTGGCATTTATTCACTTTCTTGCATTTATCGACTAAGTTCATAAGAATGTAAAAAGTATTTAAGCGATGGTTTTGTCGCATCTAATAAAGAGAACTCAGTTGAGTTTAATACTTCGAAATCATAATAGTAGAAGTAGTGACTCCAGTAGTTTGTACTTATCTCTTAAGTTTCATCCATAAATCGTCCAAGTTCACTTTTCGTTATTATAAAAACCCTTGTGTCCTTTTCGTTAAGAATTAACCTTCGAAATTCGAGTAGAAATGTTAACGTAGCATAGTTTTCGTGTGTTTAGTCTTCTTCGATTTACCAGTGAAAGAAAGTAAAAGAACCTAAGTCGTAGCACTTACCCCTATTTATACTAAAACCTTGGTTAGTCACCTGCTCTATTGCTACTACAAATAAGGAAAGGCTTAGCTACCTCATTTATCGAACAATCAGTAGCCCCGTGATTAATTACCGAAACGTGACCACGTGATAATCGTGAATCGGAGTTCACGATTGAAATTGAATCGAGTAGAAAACCACGTGATAATCGTGAATCGAAGTTCATGATCAAATTCGAATACTTGAGCTGTGCCGTATAGAACTTAACTGAAGGAAGGCATACATAGAATATTAGTGTGGAATAAGAATTGTAGCTATAAGAACTACAAGCAGAATTATTAGATATATTTATCTAGTTCCAACTTCGCCGCAGCAAGACCTCTACGACCTCGAAACCCGGACCAAGTCTTTCCTCGCCTCTTTCTGCCTACCACTTCAAGGTTTAGAAGTCTTGAGTGTTTGTAGAGTTAGTTTTAGTTTGTGTTAGTAGTATATTGTGATTATAGTTAGAAATAGGGTATCGTTTTTCCCCTTCTCAACGTACGTACTTACATATATACAAATTTATTCAAATTTGTAACGCAAATTATTTAATTCACCTTTCGTTATAACTATGTTCTCTATTGTTGAAAATATTAAATAGAATTTCTTGTTAAATAAAGATTACTTGAATCCGTTACTGATGCGTAACAGTCAATAAATTGAAAACTTATCCTGTGTATTAAATTTTTATTGTTAGTATAATCATATTTTAAAGAAAAGATATTGTTGAATTACTTTCGTATAAATCAAATCTAAAATAAGATTATCGTGAAATCGTATTACCATTAGCGGCTCGGCTCGGCTTGAGGTTTGATCGGCTATAAACGGCTCGGCTCTGGATGTAGAGCCAAAGGATCAGCTCAGCTTGTAAATGTTAGCCGTGAGCTGAGCCGAGCTGAGCCATTCGCATCACTAGGTGTAATGTAGATCATATGATGTTTGTTTACATCTGACAGTAAAAATTATGTCATTTTTGGCCAATAAAATCTTATGCATTAAGATTGACGTAATTATTAAAGGGACCGAAGGACCGGACCGGACCAGACCGGGACCGTAAGCACTATGATAACGGTCCTCTTAGGGACCGGACCGGACCGGACTGATGCAACCCTACAAGTACAATTATAATAATTATTATTTTTGTGTATTAATATTATGCCCTTATATTTGATTAAACACAAAATTAAAATTCGCAGGATGTTTATGTGTCACCTTCTGAACTGGAATCGATATTGCTTACACAAGAAGCTGTATCAGATGCATTGTAGTAGGGTATTATTCTGAAAAAGAAACAACTGAATTTCATACAGCATATTTAAAGATATTTAATTTTGATGTTTTTTTTTATAGTGAAAAACTATCAAAAGCGGTAATTACTATCCCGTATTTCACAAATATGAGATCGTAGCAATAAAAAAATTTTTTTTTTTAACAAACCTCCGAAGAGGACACCATGTAGGCGTACTTTATTAATAATTTACTCACTGACACCTAATACAAAATTATATTATAATAAAAATAGACTATCGAACTATTTACATCTTTATTCCTCTTCTTACCTACCCTAAAATCATCTGAGAAAGTTCAGATAAAGATACTTCGTTACCTTCTTTAAACTGTTATGTCCCTCCTTTTGTAAAGCTTTCAGAACCTTTAACTCCTTACTAATTCTCATCTGGACTATATCAGGTAGTATCGATTCTGGTATCCATTTCTGTCCCCATTTGACCTGGGCATATCAACACCAGATCTCATATAGACAGGTGATATGCAGCCATATAGCTGCTTTACGTTTGGCAGGCTCTTCAATGTTCGGAGCAGAAAAAATTTCATCCCATGACTTTGGGGGTCCATCCTCATTTGATATTATCAGATGTTTGTATGCTTCGGACTATATCTTTTACTAATTTTACACTCCAGGGCGAAGTATAAACAATAAAAATTTGCAAATTTTGTAATTGTGTAAATTTTTTTAAATCGGCAAACCAAGCAAATAGACGAATTAATAAAATTTAGTAAATTATTAAAATCTATTCTATATGTATTGAAAAGTAATAAGCAAATCGAATTCACCTTAAATGAAGAATAATTCAGTTCAACATTGAAAATGTGCTTGCTCTACTAATCTTCCCCCAATGGACTAAATTCATATAGAGAGCTAGTCTAATACAGTTTAGACAGGTGAATTTTAAATATACTGTATGTCAATTCTAGTCTAAATAATGTATGAGGCTGCATTAAATAATGACTGTGCATACTTAAGTTACACTAATTTTTCAAAGTAAATTACCATAAGTAAATATTTATCACAATTTGATATAAGATTGCGCATTAGAGAAATTCATTATTATAATATGATAATATATTATAACTGTGAACACAACATTAAACTATATCGTTAGAAAATTATAAATTCCTAATATGATCACTTTTTTCCTTTGCGAATTACTCAACCTTTTCTCTTGAAAAAAAAAATTATTCTCAAAATGTCAAAATTTTATTTATTCTTTATTATTGCTTTAGCTTTTATTACAACTGTTATCAACCCTGCCTTTACCATGCCTATTAAACTTCTGGAGAAACGTCAAGGTATATAGTTAAATAATATTATTAAATAAATTTTTAATTATACACATCATGTATGTATACCGGAAATTTAAAAACCAACTGTCAAAATTTCGGGAAGTTTGAAGAATAAGGAACTACATGATGATCACGGATTGTCCCTTGATATAGTCACATAGAATTTTGATTGGTTAAAATGTACACGGACATATCAGATATGATCCATATAACGTGATTTTCATACTATCTTCCCCAGTATCGTCAGAAATATTTTCTCATTCATGTGATACCGGACAAATTTAAGTTCTTTTATGGTAGGGTTAGGGTTAGGGTTCGAGCAAGGTTTTTTAGAGAGTAGTATAGAAAAATTGCTCAAATTCTTTTTTAGAGCAATAAAACCGATTTCTAAAGCAAATTTTTGAGCTAAAGAGATTTTTTTGAAAACGAACGATGTTTTGGATCTTTCTGATCATGTTATGTTACACCAAATAGTGATTTGCTATTGGATAATTTCCACGTAATCGAGAAATTTGGGTTTGCGATTCTGGGGTGGTTTAGTAGTTCAGTAGTTAGATAATTGATATAAATCACCTGATTTTGTTTATATTTTAACCAATCAAAAATTGCTGTGTGATTATATCGAGGGAGACAATTTGTGATAATCACGTAGTTCCTAGTTCTTCAAGTCTCCCAAAATTTCGACCTAACAAAAAAAATTCCTTGTAAAATTTTGGTATAAACTATTCCAATTCCAAACCTACCCTTACCCTACCCATAATCAAGGATTTATTTTTTGTTGTAAAAATTGGTTTGATTGGCATGTCATAGTTAATACCCATTGTTACGGGCTAAAAGGTAGATCGATGAAATTGGCGCAGTAAAAACCTGTAATCAAGAACCGAAATCCGAGAAATCTAAAGAGAAGAAACCAAGAACTAAGGATTAGTTAAAATATTATTAAACATAGTTATCGTTATTGTAATCAAATAATACTTATTGACATAAACCCCTTAATTACCGTGATTCTTTCATGATGGAGATCCGTGATTCTACTGTAATCCCTTTTGATGAAAAATCAATCCATCTCTAGACCCCTTTAGTTTAACAGTTTAGTAAAAATTATAAAAGCTCTGTACTTTCCCTCTTGTAAAAAACATCATATCCTACGGGATTCCGATATTCTTTACTTGACGCTTTAAATAAGTTACCTTAATAAATAATCTAAATAAATTGTCAAATTATCAACGTCACGCCTCTGGCGAGTTATCCTATATAATAAAATACTATTTTCATATAACTTATTGAAAGGATACAATTCACCCCGTAACATTTGGTGGTAACTGTGAAATACCAACTTTATAACAAAGAAATACAATAAAATAATCATCTAAGATGAACACTAAACAGTTCCAACAATTCATGGAAATGATGACAAGATCCCTTGAAAGTCAGAACGGGAGCACAGTTGCTCCAAAAGAAAACAGCCACGTCAAAGTCAAAAGCTTTTACGGTATGGACGAAGAAGACCCCTTCGAGTGGTTTGATGAATTCGAACGTGCCGCTGAGGCAAATAATTGGATGGAAAATCGTCAGTTAAAGATTGCCTCTGGGTATTTAAAGGGAATGGCTACCGATTGGTATAAAGAAAATAAAGATAGTATAGAAAGTTGGAAAACCAAAGAGGAAGATGAGGAAGAAAGAAAGAAAAGTTTTTATTACCTGTTTGTAGAGCAGTTTGCACCCCCTGAACAGCAACATCGGTGGCAAATAGAGTTAAATTCGTTGAAACAACAAGTGTACGAAAAGGTCAATGTATATGCCGCGAAATTTAAAAGGTTGCTTAGTTGGGTTAATTTAGATAAACGATTGTCAGATGGATTTATCGTAGGGATGTTTTTGAGTGGCCTAAAAAAGAATAATGCCACCTTCGTAGCCGTTGCTGCGCCTAAGGTCTGAACAAGGCAATTGCTGTGGCGAGAAGGGTTGAAGCGGGCGAATATTACGGGCAACACACTTCAGAAGCTCCGAAGTCGCAACAGAAACTGGGAAGTAAATTGAGTGACCTTAAGAAACAAATTGACGAAATGGCTTTATTATGCCACTTTAACAGACGAAATTAAGAACGTCAAAGAGCGCTCCCAAAATAATTATTACCAAGGATACAAAAGGAAGTTCGATTTAGAATGCCATAAATGCGGAAAANCTCATGTTCACATATAAGGCCATGTAAAGGTAATTTTTAGGTTTGCATAACATGGAACAAAAATTTTATTTTTTTTCGAGAATTATCTGTCTTAGCGGATTTCAGATAATATGTAAACGCTTTATACTTATCGATTTCAACTCCAATTCCTAAATAATAACAATATCCAACTTGGTACATTCCGTTAGAATTATTCATGTCTGCTGATTTTTGTTGATTATTGAAAGCATCGATAAATTGTGGGATTTCTTCGTTTGCCATCTGGATTTAAAAAATGCTTGAGATATCGATACTGTTTATTTATTTATTTTTATACCAGTACGATCACATGAATGTGTGAGAGGGATGGTTTGATTCAACTTTTGGGTCGTGGCCTATGCTAATTTTCGCAAAATCTTTTTTTTAGTAGGAATAATGATTTTTATTTATTCATTTTTCGAAGGAGTAAAGATTTTTGCATATGACCCCGCATTTATAACACAGTAAAACAGCGCACGTAAATTCGTGAAACTAAAAAAAAAAAACAGTGCTCTGCCTGTAAAATGCCAAAGGCGCAAAAAAACAGTGCTCTGCCTGTAAGATGCCAAAGGCGCAAAAAGAATGGTACTCTGCCTGTAAGCCGCCAAATGTGCAAAAAGAACAGTGCTCTGCCTGTAAGTCGCCAAGTGCGCAAAAAGAATGAAATAAAAAAGAATGAAAATTGTCAAAAAAAAGGGGTTTATCCAACCTGTAAGTCGCATATCGAGCCTAGTACTAGTGGGGTTAGCTACCGAAATAAGTACTGCACAAAATTGGACCTGATTAGTGTAATTTAGAAATATCAAAATACTCACTAATACTTGGAAGTTTATGCATGGGACGCATAAAATAGGTGTGGGCAAATGTCACAGGCTAAAAGGTAGATCGACGAAATTGGCGCAGTAAAACCCGTGATCAAGAACCGAAATACAAGAAATCTAAAGAGAAGAAACCAAGAACTAAGAATTAGAAAAATATTACTAAACATAGTTATCATTATTGTAATCAAATAATACTTATCGTCATAGACCCCTTAATTACCGTGATTCTTTCATGATGGAGATCCATAATTCTACCGTGATCCCTTTTGATGAAAAATCGATCCATCTCTAGTTTAACAGTTTAGTAAAAATTATAAAAGCTCTGTACTTTCCCTCTTGTAAAAAACATCATATTCTATGGGATTCTGATATTCTTTACTTAACGCTTTAAATAAATTACCTTAATAAATAATCTAAATAAATTGTCAAATCATCAACGTCACGCCTCTGGCGAGTTATCCTATATAATAAAATAGTATACTTTCATATACCTTATTGAAAGGATACAATTCACCCTGTAACACCATGTACAATACACGATTACGGTATGATTCCCCAAAAGTTAGTTCCCCACTAGCTCATCTTTCTGACACTATATTCCCGACAGAATGTTTCACCTCAATATACCATGTTTTCGACATCCCCTTTCCTTAACATCTCATAATTTCGACAAGATATTTATCTGACATGACATATTTCTAATTTGACTTTTTCCCGACACTAAATTTTATTGAATGCACTTTTTCCTACAAGACAGTGATCATCACATCACGTGAAATCATGCAACTACGTCATTTGTTTACTAGCACTAACAACTCGGCCTAAATTATGCTATCACCTAACCTAATCTAACCCTAACCCTAGCCCTAATTTAGGTGAGTGCTTAATCATGTGATGTGAATATATCTCTATTCTTGAAACTACCAATAATTATTTTTAAATGAAATTTCTTATCAGGGAAAGATCTTGTCAGAAAAAGATATCAGAAACATGTCATGTCGGAAAAATATTCTTTCTGAAATACATTATGTTAGTAAAATGTCTTTTCGATAATATGTCCTGTCAAGGAAAGGGGATGTCAGAAACATTGTATGTCGAGGAAAAGATTCTGTCAACAAAAAATGCTGTAGGTGAAACATTCTGTCGGGGATATAGTGGGAACTAACTTTCGGGGAATCAAGCAACAATGTCATACACTATATGTACAATTATAAATTTTCTTAAATAAATTTTATCTAATTAATGATTAATCGATTTTAAATAATTAAATTATTAGCTGCTAAGTATAAATTATTTTACAAATTTGAAATAATATATAATTGAATAAATTTTATCTAATTAATTATTAATTGATAACAATAATTAAATTATTAGATGGTAAGTATAAATTATTTTACAATTTGAAATAATATATAATTAAATAGAATTATTTTACAAATAAATTTTATCTAATTAATTTAATAATTATTATAAATAATTAAATTATTAGCTAGTAAATATAAAATTATTTTACAAATTTGAAATCATATCAGTCGCCCGATTTGTCACATGTAAATTTTTTATATATAAAATTATAAAAAAAAACATATAAAATTACTATAAACTTTAAAGAAATGATGTTCTGAAGTCTACATATTAACTTAAAATTTAATTTTTCGAAATATAGAACAAGGGGAGGAGAAAAAGGTAGTACAAAAATTGAATTAAAATTTTGCTGATTTTGCACAAAACGGAAATGTAACTTCGCCAAAAACAAATATTTTTCGATTTTAAAATGATAAGTATATGTAAAATCATGCTCTAAACAACTTTACTTAGGCGACTAAAGTAGGTTACCTTGTACGAAAAATGGGTTACCTATGTACTAAATTAAAATTTTTTGAGTTTTAAATATAAAACCCCTTTTTTTATCAAGATAACTACTTTGGGCGCTTAAGCAAAGTTGTTCAGCATGCAATTTTACTCGTGTTTGAGGTCAAAACGCGTTTTTTTGGCTATTTACTAGATGAAAAATTGGGTCAAAGTTAGAAAAAAAAATTTTTTCTAAAAAATTTTTTTCTATCTTCGACCCCATTTTTTATCTAGTAAATGGCCGAAAAACGCGTTTTGATCTCAAGCAAAAGTAAAATTGCATGCTAAACAACTTTGCTTAAGCGCCCAAAGTAGGTTATCTTGATAAAAAAAGGGGTTTTATATTTAAAACTCAAAACATTTTACTTTAGTACATAGGTAACCCATTTTTCTTACAAGGTAACCTACTTTAGTCGCTCAAGTAAAGTTGTTCAGGGCATGATTTTACATATACTTATCATTTTAAAATCGAAAAATATTTGTTTTTGGTGAAGTTACATTTTCGTTTTTATGCAAATTCGCAAAATTTTAATCCAATTTTTGTACTACCCTTTTCTCCTCCCCTTGTTCTATATTTTCGAAAAATTAAATTTTAAGTTAATATGTAGACTTCAGAACATTATTCCTTCAAAGTTTATAGTAATTTTATATGTTTTTTTTATAATTTTAGGTTTATGTAATTTAGCACATATGCATTGTAATGCACCCATCTGATAAACCAATCAGATCGTAGGATCAGGTGTAACGTGAAATTGAGAAAACATAGTGATCTTTTAAAAAATCGCCTGTAGCTCATAATTTTGCTTATGAAACCACTCTTCGTGCCCTAACAAAAAAAATTTCTTGCAAATTTTACTATAAAACCCTCTCCTCGCCTACACACTATTCTAACCTCACCCTAACCCTAACTAACAAAAAAACGGGGTATTTTGGTTGGTTTGATTTCATGTTACACCAAATCATATGAGGTGCGCTACAGTGCACATGCGCAAAAATATTAAATTTATAATTTTATATATAAAAAATTTACATGTAACTATAGTGTGACAAATCGGATGAGATATAAATTTTATCTAATTAATTATAATCTATTATAAATAATTAAATTATTAGCTAGTAAGTATAAAATTATTTTACAAATTTGAAATCATATATAGTTAAATAAATTTTATCTAATTAATTATTAATTGATATAAACTATTAAATTATTAGCTGGTAAATATAACATTATTTTACAAATTTGAAATAATATACAATTAAATAAATTTTATCTAATTGATTACAAATAATTAAATTATTAGTTTGTAAGTATAAAATTATTTTACAAAATTGAAATAATATATAGTTAAATTTTATCTGATTAATTATAAATAATTAAATTATTAGCTAGTAAGTATAAAATTATTATATGAATTTGAAATAATATACAATTAAAATATATTTATACAATTAATTATAAATATTAAATTATTAGCTGGTAAGTATAAAATTATTTACAAATTTGAAATAATATATAATTAAATAAATTTTATCTAATTATTAATTGATAATAATAACTAAATTGTTAACTGGTAAGTATAAAATTATTTTACAAATTTGAAATCATATATAATTAAATAAATTTATCTAATTAATTATTAATTGATTATAAATAATTATTATTAGAAGGTAAGCATAGAATTATTTTACTAATTTGAAATTATATATAATTAAATAAATTTTATTTAATTAATTATGATCTTATTAATAATTAAATTATTAGTTGGCAAGTATAAAATTATTTTACAAATTTTAAATCATATATAATTAAATAAATTTTATCTAATTAATTATTAATCTGTCATAAATAATTAAATTATTAGGTGGTAAGTATAATATTATTTTACGAATTTGAAATAATATATAATTAAATAAAATAAATTATATCTAATTAATTATCAATCAATTATAAATAATTAAATTATTAGTGCGTAAGTATAATATTATTTTACAAAATTGAAAATAATATATAATTAAATAAATTTTATCTAATCAATTATAGAGCTAATAGATGTAGGTATAATATTATTTTACAAATTTGAAATTATATATAGTTAAATTAATTTTATCTAAATAATTACAGTATTAATAGGTATTATATAAATAACTAAATTAATATGCGGTAAATATAATATTATTTTGCAAATTTGTATTAATTGACAATTCACGAAAGAAGGAGAATTTGTTTTAATAAAATACATAACACTTAATATAAATTACATATAAAATACAAAATCAGCATTCCTGACTATGTAAAGTTAATTTTTTATTAAGTTAACATTTGTAGACTTCTAATAAATGTTGTAGAGCTAGTTTTTGTAATTCTAATGATAGCTAGATCAGTAAAATTAGTTGGTAAATAAAAACTTACAAGCAATTAAAATTCAAAAAATTTTAAAAACTATAGAAATCATGATTTCTATATTAACATATTTTATTATTTTATATTATAAAAATCTCCTCCAGTTAAAATTCTCCCTCTATCACGAATTGTCAATTAAATAAGTTTTATCCAATTAATTATTAATTTATGTTCAATTATAAATTTTCAAACTTTTAGCTGGCAAGTATAAACTTATTTACAAATTTAAATAATATATAATTAAATAAATTTAACCAACTAATAATTTATCGATTATAAATAATTAAATTATTAGATAGTAAGTATAATATTTTTTATGAATTTGAAATAATATATAATTAAAATGAATTTTATCTAATTATTCATAAATATTAAATTAGTTGGTAAGTATGAAATTATTTTACAAATTTGAAATAATATACAGTTAAATAAATTTTATCTAATTATTTATTAATCCATTATAAATAATTAAATTATTATAATGTAAGTAAAACTTATTTTAAGTTTTAAAATACTTTGCAATAATTTATAATTAATTAATATTATAGTATATAATTATATATATATTTTATATAACCTAAATTTTTTATTTTTAAATTATATATATTTAGATTTATATATAATACAAAATTGAAATACTTCAATATGTAAAATAGCAATAATATCATTTATATTGTAAGTATATTTTTATAATAATTTTTAGTTTGTAATAAAAATATTAATTTGCAATTCAATATACCAAAATTTATATTAGCAATATGATACAAGATTTTTATATATATTCAGATTCAAGCATCTAAAATATATATACTTTCAAATTTCATTTTTTAAATATATATTGTAATTTGAATTTAATTTTTTTTTGTTAATAATCCTGCCTTTATTATATATTGGATATGGTGATTTTATACCTATAGATATTTTTGCCTATAATCCTTCAATTTTAACAATAAAGACTCATCCGGTTACCGAAGTACCTATCCGCGATTATTGCAACAACAATTTATCTCCCTAGAGGGCCTCCAACTTTCTGGAGGTTCCGTCTCCAGTTCACCGATTAGAAGTTGTTAACCTATCAAGATTACTAACTTTTTTCTAATCTACCCTATCTAGCCTCTAGGATAAGGAATATTTACATTCATATCACAAAGAAAAACAAAGTATGCGAATGAAAAAAAGGAGATAAAAGAAAGGGGGAAAAAACCTACAACACCTAAATGTGAACCAAAACAAACAAAATAGAAAAAAAAAAGAAACAAGATAGAGAAGACAAAAAAAAGAAAGTAAAATTGAAAAGGGATAAACTATCGTTTAAAAATTACATAATACTCTTAAATCTAGCTCTACTCTAAATTTAGTTTGTATTATATTTATCATTATCTTTGAGGTAGAGTTAGCCCTGCAAGAATTTTCTAGTAAAACCTCCAAAACCGAAACCAGAGCCAGTTCTCGGCCTACACATGGCAGAACGTGATTTCTCATGACTTCGTTCCCAATTCGGAATTGTAAACAATGCTGATCTTTTGGAGGGGGTAAGCTGGATTTCTCACTTTTACATCGGCAAAAATATTCCGCTTTTGGTTTGCATGCCAAATATATATAGGAGTTCCCAAAGGTGATAGACCAGAAACCCTTGGTTAACCTGCATAAAAACTGTTATTTTGTATCGCTTCTTCATACAACTCTAGCAAATTTTTTGTTTTCGTATGTGTAAAAATCCAGTACAAGTGATCGTTGGGGAGAGTGATGTATGAGTATATGGTAATTTGAATTTAATGTTCAATTCAAAATCTTTAATTTTAAATAATTTTGTTCTTTGATTTAGATATAAAATAATTTCTTATATTTATACATAAATAATTTTATAAATTTACTAGTTCAATTATATTATTAGCTTATATATTATTTAGGTATTATTTTATATTTTCAAATTATTTTGGTCTTTACAATAAAAAAGTTTGCAAATTTTAATATATTTAATATCAAGTATAAAAATTTTAAACCATAATATAAAAAGCTTTTGTTTTTAAATAAATAAATATGCAAATTATAGGTTCTTTTACTATAACATATTATTAATAATTCTGGTTAAATTGCAATTTATTTGACTAGATTTTTAAACATACATATTTAAATAATCTTCAATTTTTGACCAAAATTATTGACAATAAATTGATCTGCTAATATTTTATTTTGTAATATTTTGTATATTTAAAACAATAATAATAATTATTTTTTATTAGTGAGCATATTAAAAATTTATATCCTTTAAACTATTAGCAGTTGTACACAAATTTGGTTACTAAAATGTTAAAATTTTTGGTTTTTATCTATTTTTGTCAAAATTTAAAATACTTTAAAAAAAAGAAAAATTATAGTTAAAGGCCTGTCTTTATAGTGACCCTATATATAGCAACCAATTTTACTTAGTGTTAGTATAATTTTTTGTATTTGTATATAGAAAAGTTAAAAAAGTTTGTAGATAAATTTAATTGGGCAATAATAAGCAATACATAATTAGTTATAGGATGTGTTAGTTTATAACAGTGTTGTTGACTGGAAGCTGGAACTTCACTGGACGTCCAGATAATTCCAGTGTTCCAGTGGTTCCAGTGAAGTTTTCACTGGAAGGGATTATTTCACTAGAACAAATATAATATTAGCCAATCAAAATATGAATAAGAAGTAATAGATATTATACAGGCTATTGTGAATATTATAAGTTAGCACGGCGAAGCCATGGTAACACATGATATTCACAGCACACGTGTAATATCTGATATATTTCATGGTTCCTATGCCCATAACTTCGTCATACATACGTTGTATATTTTATGCTTTAAATAATCTGCAAGATTAGATCTTTAGATCTCTTTTTTTTGGTTTAGATCTTTCATTATTTTTTATTTCAGGTTTTTCGAACTTTTTTATTTAACATTTTTTATTTCATTTTTAATTTTTATTTATTTAATTTTTATTTATTTATTTGTTTTTTTTGTTGTTATATAAGTTTATATTTCTTTTTTTATTTATTTATTTTTTCGTTAAAACTTATATATCAATAATATTTACCTTCCTTTTTTTTATAATTATAGTAGGATTGGTGGTGGCTTGACTTTTGAAACGCTTTGCCACTCTTGTTTTTGGGCTGGTTGCACCATGCTTTCAGTTTCTTTGCCTTGGTGTTGGTGTAAATTGTGTCTAGTTTGTTGCCAGTATAATTTCGTCAGCGTGCCATGCTTATGGTGTCATTGCTTAGATGTCATATAAATTGCCGTTGGTCTGTGTGGTAACAATGCATATTCACTGGACGGTATAAGTTTTTTATTTAGTGTTAGAGTTAGTGTTTAGAATTGTGATAGGGTTAGATTGGGTTGTTTTAGTTAGATTATTTTAATTAGGGTTAGAGTAGTTTATCAATAATTATCGTTATGTTATTATTATTAATATATTTATTAATTAATAAATTTTTAAAATGATACTACTTATCGAAAACCCAAGTAATTTTTACAAGAGCTTTATTAAATATTGAAGAATAAAGTTACACTTTAGAATTTCTAAAAATTTGAAAAAATTTAATTAGTTAAAGTAAAAAAATCGACACAAGTCCAAAGTTTAATAGAATTCTTGCAAAAAATCAAGCATAACTGTTTAGAAATGACTTTTGCAAAGAGTTTTCATTAAAAAAAAATTCGAAAAAGAAGTGCAATGCCAAAGGTGCATCTTTTAGAAATTTGTGCATTCTTTATAATTAAATAAAGTAATATTATATTTTAATTGATTATTTTAATTTCATCGATTGAAATCTGATCATAGTAAAATTTCTAATATTGCTAACATAGTTTTGACTTACTTAATTGAGATACCACCCTAGTACGTACAGTACATACCTGAGTGATCAGTCTCAAATTACAGGCTGTGAGAATATTTACACGTACAATGTACGAATTGTAGAATATAGTACACTATATAGTTATATAGTTAGATAGTAGTATGTACATTAGGTTCGTACTTGGGCTATTGCTAAATTTATATAAATGACAGTGTAATGGAATCTTATTATAGTAAAGCTTCCAGTATTGGCTTTGTGTTAGTTGAGTTTGAAAATATACAAGTTAATTTTTTTTGACTTGCTGGATCCACTGAACCCCACTGGACCTCACTGGACCTCACTGGAACTTCTATCTAGTGGTAAAAAAAAAGTGGCTGGAAGGATCTAGTGACAACTTATCACTGGAACCTATATATGTTCCAGTTACATCTAGTTAGTTCCAGTAACCCCTCCAGTTCCAGTGATCTTCACTGGACCAGTCCAGCAACAATACTGGTTTATAATAAAATTATAATAAAAATATATAAATTTACTATAAGCTTTAGGTCTCACATTTTTTTTTTTTTTTTTTTTTTTTTTTTTTCTCATTTATTTTTCTCTATTTCTTTTCTACTCTCTCTTTTTTACTTTTTTACTCTCTTTCTTAACCTTATTTTGCACTATTACTTTTCTCTTATACTTATGCTTTTATATATTTAGTTATTTTTTAATTTTTATTTTTAATTAATATATTAAAAATTATTAATAATAAAATAATAAAAAATATAATTTATTTATCTAAAATATATAAATAAAATTAAACTATTCATAAAATAAGACTATAACTTTATATATTTTATAAAAAAAAATTTACATAAAGTTGAAGATGTTATTAGGGTTCCAAATCGGTTTAAAAATCTCTATCTGTGACCCGTTGGGTTAACGGTTTTTTTAGCTGGTTACCCGAAACTAAAACTGGTTACCCAATTAAAGCGTATCACCTGGTTATAATTGGATAACTGGATACCCGATTAAACATAGCAGGCTTTTATTCTGATTGGTTATTTTTGTACTAATATGCATCCATTAAAACAAACCCAAGGTAAAAATATTTCTCAAAATATAACAGTATTGATTAATTAATAAAAGAAACATTTTTTAAATTTTATTAATTACAATAATCTATTACTTTGGAGAATAGACATATAATTCGATTAAATTTAAAAAAACATAAATTTTTAAATAAGATGCGTATATGAAGAGCTTTGTATCAAAACTAAAATTGCAAACAATAAATAATAAGAAAAATAATAATTAAATTAATAAGTTATACATAAATAAATTAAAAAGAATAGCAAACCACTGCAAGTAAAAAGTACGTAAAACTCAAACCTTCTAATAGTTTCGACAAGTTTTTCAGTTTTACTTTATTATAAAGAACACAAAGTTAAACCCAGTTTCAACTTTCATCAAAATTAAAATCTACAGCTTCGTCTAACAAGTATAAACTACATGTACTATATACTTGAGAACAAACTGAATACTAGAGATCTAACTACAAAAAAAAGCTATTTCTTTTGATTTAGAGGTTCTTATATATGTATAAGTAATGACTAAATTTAAAAAAACGTCATATAGCTAACCCTCATTATTATTCCTCCGTTTTTGTGATTATTTTGAAAGTATATAAAGCGAAAGGTATAGTTTCTGAATATGTATTCAGTTTCTTGCTAGCAATTCGTTCTAAATCAGATGATATATGTAAATGATTAACCAATCGGATTTAATGACCGCTATGCTGCCGATTATAATATATCTGTTACAGTAATAAACGGGTGACCTGTTTGTCAACGAGTGACCTGTTTATTAACGGGTGACCCATATATTATTTTAAACTGGTTTGTCAAAAACATAACCCGGTTGGTAAATTTTTCAGGTCAGATAATCAGGTACACGGTTTTCCGGGTCAGATATTGGAACCCTAGATGTTATTGGCTTGTATATTTAGTTTTTATATAAGCTATTTTTGTCAAAAAAATAAATAAATAGTAAATATAATGTATTATTATTATATGTATATCAAAGCTTATATAATAAGATAGCTATGTAACTATATTATACCAAAACCAGGAATGGATAAACCAATAAATTATATTATTTTTCTTTTTCATAGTGAATGTGGGTTGTATAACAGTTGTTATATGCCAAATAGACTCACACAAACTCACAGTATAACAGAAAAAGAAAAATAAATCCGTTATTGAATGTTCTGTATCCAATAACAGTGTATCTGGCTTTGAATTTAATGTGCTTGACAACCTGAGCCCCTTCGGGGCCCAGGTTAGTACATCAAATTCAAAGCCAGATACTTCTTTTATTTGTTATCTAAAATGATTATTCTGTGATCCTTCGGATCATGGTATTCTCATTTCTTCTGCCAAATAAAACTGTTATTGGTACTACACATCCAATAACTATTTATTATCCAAATTTTTTTGTGATTTGAAAACAACTAACTGTTCTCTATTTCTATTAATTAATAATTAAATATTTTAAATTACCATACCACACTGAGCAAAAGATCCCCCTTTCTGAGTACCCCCATGCAAAAGATCTGGGTATTTTACATAGCATCTTTTTTCACCATGTATAATACCCAGGTACTTTGCAATTATTTGGTCCAGGATTTTGTAAAAGACCCGGGTATATTGTAGCATCTCAAAGATTTGCTAGTAATCGAGATGTTGGTGCTTGAGAGCAACCTTAACCTATATACCATATTTAACTATTATAAAAACTAAAATATTTTTTAAAAATCGCTTTTTTTTTTTTTTTTTTTTTTTTTTTAAAAAAAATTTTTTTTTTTTTTTTT
>QKWP01000130.1:196254-261136 GCA_003550325.1 Gigaspora rosea | reverse complement strand
TTTTTTTTAAAAAAAATTATATTTCTATTATATTTTTAAGATAATTTTTTCATCCTAGTTCAAGTATTCTATAAAATGAATGCTTAGAACCCACATATTAATAAAAAAAAAAAAACATAGCCTTATTCTTTGACATTATATAAATAACTAGTGAAAATTTCTAGGCGAGTCTAGGTAAGTTGATACATTTTAAAATATTTTCTTATTATGAATCTCGCAATTTAAAATATATTTCAAAATACGGTATATCGATATACTGGTATAAGATTTTTATTTATTATCAAAAATATGCAGAGATGTACAGTAGATTGCATAGTTTTAGAACTTGATTTATTGCGGTTTGCATAATTTTGTGACCTCTATAATTAATTTTTTTATGTTTAAAATAATCATGATTGTGATCATTATTGCTAGCAATTGTGATCGCAATCAATAAAAAAAATTAATCATAGGGATCACAAAATTATGCAAACTGCAACAATGTGATTTAACTATACTTGTACAGCTGACGACCTCATAAACATTAATTTTTAAATAAAAAAAAAAGCGAAACAATTTTATTTTTTTTTAATCTACTGGGATGATCACTGTCAGAACGTGTGTAGTAAAGGCCAAACAATTCTATTACAAGCCCAATCATAAGGATAACTAGGCTTAACAGGCTCCTCTATTGACTTGCTTCTCCTTTGCACTAATTCATATCCTAAAAAACAATTTTATCGTTTTTTTTTTTAAAAAAAAAAAAAAGCAATTTTTTAGTGAAATAGTTCTGACGAACTGTTCTCAATTAATATTATTTTACATGATTACCAGTAATCTGTATGACACCTCCAACAAATACCCCACACGCAAAAATACCCCCTATCAAAAGATCTCACTGCACCAAATACTCGTTATTGAATGAGATTCCCATGGGTACTTTGTAAGTTTTTGACCAGGGATTTTGTATTAGACCCAGGGTCTTTTGCTTAGTGAGGTATGGTAATTATTTTAAATAATAGATTTAATAAACAATTTTTTATTACTTTATATATTTACATAGAGAACATATTTTTCAAACTTAATGTTCACAAAAAAATTTAATAGAGAACATTATAAATTTTGTAAATGTTTTCAAATTAAAAATGATATTAGTAGATTAAGATTATTTAGAACATGTTTTAAAATTTTGAAAATTTTGCATATTTTTTTAATAAAATTTTTTTTTTAAAAATATTTTAGTTCACAATTAAAAAAGGTATAAGCAATCTCAAGCTTTAGCAAAAGAAATTTAATCTTTTGCAAATGAAAAGGTTGCATCATATAAAAAATTAAGAGGTAGTGTATTGCTTATTAATAGAATTCCAAAAATAAAAAAGAAACAACCGAATTTCATACAGCCTATTTCACAATTAAAAACAGTATAAGCAATCTCAAACTTTAGCAGAAGAAATTCAATCTTTTGTAGATGAAAAAGTTGCATTATCGTATAATAAATTAAGTGATAATGTATTGCTTATTGATAGAATTCCAAAAAATTAAATGTGTAAAACTCAATGATTATTTTTAAAGATATTAAAGAATGATAAAATGAACTAGTTTATCTGAGTCTTATAACAATTGTCAGCAATATTGTTTTATGTTTATTTATGAAATCATTAATTATATTTTTTATATTCTTTTTTTTGTTTTTTAGTATTATCTTTCCCAATCAACTAACAAAAAATTACTAATCTCTCAAATATTATTCGAAGCCACATAATTCATTATGATATCCAAAATATAAATTCAATTAAACTACTACATAATATGTAATACTGATTTTTAACTATAATGTAATAATTAATAAATCTTAATGTCGAATAAGGTGAAGATGAGTTAGGTCAGTATTAAAGATTTAATGTCCATGTGTTCCCAGGAACATTTAAAAAAATTTAGGAACACTAAATTTAGAATTTATGTTCCCTTTTAGGAACAAAGTAGGAACATAAAAGTTATAATTTGTGCTCCCTATAGTGATAGATTGTTTAGCATGGCATGCTCTTTTAGAGAGAGAGAGTAAGAGTGAGTGAGAGTGAGTAAGAGTGAGAGTGAAAGAGAGTGTGTGTGAGGGAGTGAGTGAGAGAATAAGAGTAGGAGTGAGTGAGTGAGAGAGAGAGTGGGAGAGAGTGAGTGAGAGTGAGTGAGAGTGAGTGAGAGTAAGTAAGAAAGTGAGAGAGAGTGTGTGTGAGTGAGTGTGAGAGTGAAGTAAAAGTGAGAGTGGGAGTGAGAGTGAGTGAGAATAAGAGCGAGTGAATGAGAATAAGTGTGAGAGAGTTGGAGTGTGAGAGTATGAGTGTGAGAGTGTAAGAGTGTGAGAGAGTGTGAGAGAGTGAGTAAGAGTGAGTGAGAGTAAGAGTGAGTGAGTAAGAGAGAAAGAGAGAGAGAGGGAATAATTATTATTTTCTTATAGAAACATTAAAAATTGTCGTAGCTGATGCTGAAAATGGCTGATGCTGAAATTTGGGATCTCGATTTGAAACTATAAGCCCTGCTAAAATACACAAATACTCTTTAAATATCAAATCTACTCCCAAAGCTCACCCTAACCTTATAAGACAAAAACAAAAAAATCACCACAAAAAAATTTTAAAATTTCATATCAAATTAGGTCAAAATTTCAGCATCAGCTGCAACAAAAATTTTTTTGGAAACATAAATTTAATATTTTATGTTCCTGAAGAACAAAAAAAAATTTCAAATCTTTTTTACTGGGTGAGATACGTTAGGGTATATTAGTTGAATGAAAATTCCCTATATAGGGCCATTCATTGTTATTATCAATAACTAGTAATCGTTGCAATATTTGTACATGAGTTGTCTTTAAAACTATAAATAATGTTAGTAGCGATAGAAAAAAGTCTTGCAGTTTTGGTATCCATTTGGTTAAACATCCGGATATCTGGACATCAATTTTTGTTCAATAAAAAAACTCAGATAATTATATAGTTTATTGTTGAATGTAAGTAATTTGCAATAAAAGACACCATTCACTTCGTTGACATCTTATTTTACAAATTTATTTACAGCTGTTTTCATAAATTCTGGGCACTTGCCCTATAAGAAAAGTGGTACGGATTGTGGTACGAGTTGGTGTCAGGAATGTTCGAAATGGCACGTATTCTGTGGCACGCACTGGAATGTTTTACGGAATAGCACAGTAAAAATGGCACGGACATTATGGCAAAGGGTGGCATGTAATATCACGTCATATGAAATGACACGTTCAGATGACATGTATGTGTACATTACACATGTGTTGACTTGTAATATGTGCTGGCTCGTTTCGTGGAGAGCGAAAGATCAGTAAAGGAGATTTTTTTTTAAAAAAGAGCGATATCTCATGATTTCATTAATGAAGCTTCCCTGTGTGTCTTAACAAAAAAATTCATAATAAAATTTTCTTCATATGCAGTTAGCTTGTTCATTTTATATTGATTACTTATGTAAATTTATATTTTAATAGTTAATACACATCGATATTGCAGTGGCACGTGAATTTACATTCATTACCTGTGCTAAATCCCGTGCCGATTCGACTAGAAAACTGATACAAAACCCTAGCCATTTACTATCTAGTTGACACGGGCATACGGTCCCACACGGTCCATGGAATCTGTACCAATTTGTATCATACTAGTACAAATCTGGATCTTGATCCGTGCCTATATGACGCTACCCGTGCTGAACCTGTCCAATTTTCTTATAGGGGATATTAGTACATTTTCAAAGAAATTGAAGTCAGAAAAATGTTCAATTGGAAAATAACATGTAGGTAGCATGGATTATTATATTTTTTTTAATATCCGAGATACAAATAAACGTCTTATCAGGAAAATTTGCTATTTAACAAATATCAAAATTATATCTTACTATTAATAAAAAAGATTATCAGTATTATAGATTCGATGAAATGGTATTTCAGCAAAATGGATCCATAACAAATATACTCTCATATTTTTGCTTAGCAATTTCAATTAATTTTGCAAATTTACCACTTTTTTAACACAATTCTCTAAACAACCCATCAGACTTTTGCATCAGTAAGTATAGAATATTGAATTCAACTACATTTCCATCATCTAATTTTGAAAAGAAGGAATTATCATTAAAATTCATTAAAAATATTCTCTAAAAGATACATACCAATAACCAATATCTATCATAGTCAGCAATAGTTCGTAATCTATGTGCAATAGTGATAACAGTACTATTCTTAAACACTTTCCTAATTGTAGTTTGTATTAGATTATCTGTTTTGAAATCTATACTCGCAGTAGCTTCATCTATTATTATTAATTTGGAATGCCGAATTAGTGCTCTGGCCATTGCAATCAATTGATGTTGACCTTGAGAAAAATTTGATCCATTTTCTTTGATAGGTGAGTCAAGCATTATTGGTTCTTGTTTGTTATAATTCTGGTCTGAAATAGAATGGACAACTTCTGATTCTTCTGATTCTTCTTTTTCAGAGGTAAAGTTGACAGGTTTAATTAAGTGTACACGATAAAGTGCATCCCATAATTCGAGATTGCTATGCTTGTTGAATGGGTCCAAGTTGCTTCTAATTTTTTTATTTTTTTTTAAAAAAATTCAATAATTAGTTTACCAAAAGGTTTTATGCAGAATCAATATTTTTTTGTTTACCTTATAGTACTATTAAATAGTACAGGATTTTGTGGTATGATAGTATTATTACTTCTAAGATCTTTTAATTCAATAGTACTGATATCAACATTGTCAATTACAATGCTTCTAGAAGTTGCTTCAATAAATCTAAAGAATGACATTGCCAATGTAGATTTCCCGCATCCTATTTTTAAGAGATGTTATTATTTGAATCTTAAAAATTCTCAAACTGATGTATAAAATTTACCAGTTCAACCAACAATTCCAATCTTTTCTGCAGGCTTTATATCAATTGAGATGCCTTTCAAAACTAGGGGACTATCAGGCCCATATTTAATTTCCAAATTTTTAATATGAATTTCTCTATGAGCTGGCCATCCAGATGATGGCCTGTTTTCTAGTACTATATTTTCAGCTTCTTTTTCTAAATTGTCGCAGTAATAAATTAAACATTCTACTGAGTTCATATCTGTTTCCTATTAATTGAAAATGAAAAGTTTACTAGCAATTATTATTTTTATAACAATTATATTAAATTTAGTGTTAGTTCGTAGTTATAGAATAAATATGATTATAAGTAAAGGTTCAAATTTAGTATTCATAAGGTTTTTGAGGGGTTTAAACATTTTTATCCCACTATAATTAACTGGTCTTATTCTTATTATTAAAATGTTATAATTTACTCACCAATTTGGAAAATCAGTTAACAAACAAATTAAAGGATTGAGTAATTTGAAGTGTATAAGCCAATACTAATCCAATGATTGAAGGTACAATATCAAGTCTAAAAATTATTGCAAACAAACATGCAAAAAATATTAAAATATTTGAGATGGTTTCAAGATGCACTGAAAGCCATCTTTGGACACTTATATATAGAAAGTATGCTCTATTTTCAATATCCAAGAAGATTTCATTGTTTCTATTTTATATTCATGTTTAAGTGAAAAAAAATATTACTAAGAAAATATTTCAAAAACAGCAAGCAGTAAATTTAAGACAACCTTAAAAATTTATTTTGTACACGATAAGCGCGAATAGTTGGCAGTCCTGTAAGTGTCTCAGAAAAATGACAGTATAGCAAAGATCTTAATACTGAATCAAGGCCTATAATAAATGTAAAAATTGTATGGAAACTTTATTAAAAATATATATATAATTATATAGAATTTATTATTAGACAATTAATTACGTTTTAGCTGACGATTAGATGCTTGATAATAGTGAAGCACTAAATAATAAAGTATGATCAAAGGAACCAGCAGGACAATGAACCAGATAAATACTATTATTGTTAGAATAAATGTTGCAATAATCATCGAAATGGTTAAAAAAAATACTCGAAATGAATCAGAAAGTAAATTGTCGCATGTATCGGTATCTATGCTAAATCTGGTCATTAAATAAGCTTTGATTAGAAAATATTAAAAATTAAAATGCTTAATAATTAAGCTAGACAAAAAAACCACCGATTAATAACTCTTCCTAAAGGAGTGGTATCAAAAAAATTTGTTGGGGCTCTTAATACACACTTAATTGTGCTATTATGCAACTTTTTAGATGCGTTGATACAACAATAACAAATTGTAGCACTACTCAAAACATAAAAAATTGCTAGAACGGCTGCCCATGCCCAATAAATACCAATCTATTAGTATGAATCAGTATTTAAATAACAAAATTAATTATG
This sequence comes from Gigaspora rosea, assembly GCA_003550325.1. Lineage (NCBI taxonomy): Eukaryota > Fungi > Glomeromycota > Glomeromycetes > Diversisporales > Gigasporaceae > Gigaspora > Gigaspora rosea. The sequence goes on along the minus strand of QKWP01000130.1, from coordinate 254,799 downwards.
TCTGTTTATATTGTAAATTAAGATTTCAGAAATTTTAAAGAAAAAAATATCTACATAAAGCCCTATTGAAAGGTCAAACATTTTGTTAATACAGAATGAAAGCTATAAACTATTTCTAAAAAAAAAAAAAAATACAAAAGTTGTAAGTTTAGAGATTTCTTCGATTAAGTATAAGTTCGTGTAAGTAATTCAAAAGGGTCAGTATAAGGTATTGATATGATAAATAAATACCCAATATATGCTACTTGCATCATAATAAGCAGGGAAATAATGATAAGTAGCAATAAGAATCCACCTGCATTCCTAATATATGCCAAATATACCTTATAATTCACTGCATCTATGTATTGTTCTTCTATTGACATTAACCCTTTAGACAAGACAACTGTCTGATCTTTTTTATTTGCTTTTTTATCCAACGTTGATTCTTCATCTTCCTTTATTTTATGATTACTTTCAGCTGCACCATATTCAGCAATTAACTTTGAAAAGTTTTTCCTATTTTTTATTAATTCTTCATAAGTTCCTTGTTCAGCAATTTCACCATCTTTCATACATTTTATGTAATCAACTTGTGGCAAATAATATAATTGATGCATGACAAGTAAACATGTTTTTTTGGCAAGTGCACCTTTAATACAGTTTGTAAATAAATATCTCCCAATGTGTGTGTCAACTGCTGATAATGGATCATCCAATAATATAATATCAGCATTATAGTACACAGCTCTTGCAATATTTACATGTTGCTTTTGTCTAAGAAATCAAAAAAAAAAGAATATATTTTAAAATATATATTTTATTAATATATATAAATAATAAAACAACAACATACTCTCCTGATAAATTAATTCCTTTCTCACCGATTTCAGTCAAGTCACCAGAAGGTAATACACGTAAATCTGGTTCTAAACAACAATCTTTAATCACTTGTTGATACTTTTTATAATTAAAAGGTAATTCGAAAGTTATATTGTCCCTGAGTGTAGCGTTTTGAATCCACGCAGTTTGAGGGCAATACCCAACATTTTCACCAAATATGACCTCTCCTGAAATTCTTTTCATTTCTCCAATCAGAGCAGACAATAGTGAAGATTTACTAGATCCTACAGGACCAACAATGGCAATCAACTTTTCACGAGGTATTGAAATATTAATATTACGAAGATGAGATTTTGGATGAAGTAGAGGAGAATTTTCAAGGTATTCAGTCTTTTCAATGGGAGTAAAAGCTATAGAGATGTCAGAAATAGCATCAAATGAAATAGAGCCTTTTCATAATCAAAATATGTTGAAAAATCAGTTTCATAAGTATCATTATTTCTATAATATTTTGATTTTTTTTTCTTATTTTCATTTGATTTATTGATAACTTCATTTGGTGAGGCAGTTTCCCAAATGAAATTACTATCTGTAACTTTAATAGCATATTTTTCATCTGGATTAATCCTGGTAATATTGTTAATTCATTAGCCAGCAAAAATTCATTTATTCAGTTAATTGATACGTAGGCATCAGCAGCAGACGATATAGTAGTTTGCAAAAATGTTAAAGGTATGCGGAGAATGTAAAATAATGCCACAGAAGAGAATGCAATTTCGGTATCGAGGTTGCCTCCTGTCAATGAGAATATTGTAAAAGATAAGACACTAGCAAATACTGGAATGACCTAAAAAAAAAGTATCAAGCGTAAATAAGAGATAAAATAAATGCAAAAAAAATATAAAAAAAAAATAACAAAATATAAAGTAATTATAAGAAATTACAATTATAACACCAATGACAGAAGCTCTAAGAATTATCAAAAACCTAACAAAACTAATCTCTTTATTTCTTATTTTATTAAGAGCATCTTCAAAACTATCTTCCCAAGCATAATATTTAATAGCTCTAATCCCTAACAAAATCTCTTGAATTAATTTTACTCGTTCATCAGTAATGACAACAGCTTTAGCCCTGGTACGTGCCAATAACAATATAACCTTTCCTTGTATAGGACCCATTAACACTAATAAAGCAAAACCAGCTATTGCAGATGGACCAATATTATAGATTAAAAAAATCAATAACAAACAAATTTGAATAGGAACAGTCCAAATCATGTGAAAGTAACCACATACAAAGTCTATATGCGTAGTATCAGTAACATTAGATTAGTGATCTTTCTGTTAGTAAATAAATCTCTAGCTTTTCCACTTAATACTAAAGCTTTACGATAGATAGCAGTTATGAAAATAGTGCTAGAGAGGATACCGGTTTCCATTCCCTAATAAAAGTATAAGTTTTGCAAAATTGTAGCACTCATTTGCATTAAGAACATGACAACGATTAATGTGTAACCAACATATACAAGTGGTTGTACACCAATATTAAAGTTGGCGTAGTATGCGTCAACGACAAACTTCAATATGAACTAAGAGACATTAAGAGAGATTAATTTTATTGATAACTAAACTAATCAAGTGAATACAGTAGTACATTAAACATACCCTTAAAATGAATGGTGAAGTAACTATTAATATATCACTAACAAGTCTACAAATACCTGCCAAGCAAAATTTAAACTACAAAACCCTATATAAAGCTTTTAACAAAGAAGGTATCTTTCCTATCACTATTTTTTGAGTTTCTTTTTGCCACTCGACTTTAAAGTTATCCGTTAAAATTTTAGCAGTTCTTTCATCATTTAAAACGTATAGATCATCTTTTTCCAAATGGCGTTTATAACCTAAACTTATTAAATCATTAACCTACCAAAAAGTAAATATAGAAAATAAATTGGCTTTTGCCTCTGGAATTTCAACGTTTATACGAGGAGATAATGGATTTTCTGAAATCATTATAGTATTTCAATTTAAGTGAAATAAATTTTTTCTGATATCGTTTTTAAAGAATAATAAAACAGCATTAAGTTATTTATTTATATAAATAATTTGTCTAATTATTGTATTTTACATTCATAACTCTATGCGTTGGCGAAAGTCGCGCTTGGTTATTATCTTGAGGGTCACCAGATCTATGGCTTATACGAAAAAAAGGCTTATATGAAAAATGCTTATATGATCGTATGCGATAAAAATTATGTTCTTGCGATAAAAATTATAGATATGCATGAGGTTTATGCGATAAGGTGTAAATTGTGAACCTTTATGCTTTCAATTGTTCTCTTCATTGCTGATTACAAATTTGGTACCTTTGTGTTAGACCCACCCTCCCATCTTACTCATTTATTGTGGTAGTTTAATGAACTGTGATATACTCATGGTCATCATATTACATAAGGTAGCTGCACAACGTTGTCATGCAAAACCAAGAACGGAAGTATTAATAGATCATATTAGAGGTTTTAAAAATGAAATATTTAACAGTTTATTAATACTAATTAATAAATTATGTACATCTTAGTTTACATGTGTATGGTACAAAGTTGGCATATGAAAAATTAACTCGTATAACCTTAAACGTGGGCATTATTCTATTTGCAGTAAAAAATAAAAAAAATAAAAATAAATAATCTGTCTATCCGTCCTGAATTTTGAATTCCTTGTAATGCAAAACGAAAAATCAACTTTTGCACAGCATAATAAAAGAACATATCAAAATCAGTAACAAAATGTAACATTAGTGAGCTTGTACATCCATACTGAATTTTACGTAAATATTTGTTAACACCGTTACATATGAGACAAATTATTTATTTACATTCAATTGGTAATTACAACGCACATATACGCCAGTTTCTTTATTTTTATGTACGAGTAACAAAATAAACAAGTGATTAATATTATGATAATAAACCCGGGAACTACAAATACCTTTCATCGTGGGATTAAGCAAGTTACGTAAGGTCTTGAATCACTTGGACCCGAGTCAGAATATCACTTAATTTAGTCTAATTAATAATGCGATCAATTTAAAGTATTAGTTTACGAAACAATGTAGGGAGGGCATCGATAAGGTATTAATTTTAAGGTTATGTAATGCAAGTACAACAATAATAGTTTTTAAGGGTCATTGAGATGTTAAAGGCAACAATTAACAAATGCAACTTCAATGAATGATTTTATAGTGATAAATAAGATCAATTTGAGTATAACAATAAGAGTAATGAGGTTTTATAACGTAACTTCATCATAAAGGTTTTGAAAAATCAATTAAGCTAAAATAATTGAGTAAAATAAAAGCTCACAAGACATTCTTTACTATTAAATTAAATATAAATAACCCCACCACTATCCTAATTATTATCCTGATTATAAAATACTAAAAAATCCTTAATAAGTTACTGCACGACGTTGTCACGCAAATTCAGGAACGGAAAGTGGATTTTCAGCGAGTTACAGATTAAACCAGTTTTGTATAAGTTTCTGTTTTTTTTTTGCATGCGATACAGTAGATCAAAGCCCCATAGATAGATTAACCAATCAGATACAAAAGAGACACAGCATTTCAAATGCCTGTAAACCATACACTACATACTTTGTACTCCGTTCCTGGTAAAATTAATTCTTATATGGGTTGAGATAATTGAGTTTAATCATTTGTATGGGATTATCAAATTTCACGATTTTGATTGGTTAAAGGCAACAGGTGACCAACGGGTAATCTCGTGATGTGTTGGCACTACGCAGTCTAATGTAATTTTTCTTTTACATTAACTTGATTTTTATTATGCAAATCGACTTTCATTTATAATTAAAAAATGTTAATTGTATTAAAATGTATATGTATTTGATAAAAACTCATTTTTTAAAAAATTGTAAAAATGGGCTGTTTTAATATGTAACACCCCATATGGTACCACATATAGTTGCATAGTTGACCAAACACCATAATTTTCAGCATGTATATTAATCATTATTGGCATGCGTATCAATCACACTTCGATCTTATGATCCATTCACCAAATAATTCATAACAACACCGTTAGAAACCACGTGACAACAACATCCAAATCTTCCCCAGGTGCACCAACAAAATTTTTATGCTCATGTAAATTTTTTTGTTAGGTTAGGGTTAGGGTAAGTGCTCAGTTAGAGTTTGGGTTTAGGTTGTTATATAGTAAAATCGCTCAAGGAAAACTTTTTTTTAGTTAAAAAAAGTAGTTTCTTATGCAAACTTTTGATAAATAAGCTTTTTTTGACAAAAGAGACGTTTTGAGATGTTTGTTTTGAATTTCCTGTCATGTTACGCTACACCAAATTATGATCTTTTATTGGCCAATAATCACGTGAGCGTAAAATTTTGTTGGCGATACTGGGTAGTTAACAACCAACGAGTGAAACTAATACGATAAAAAAGTTATAGCACCAAATTTAAATATAACGAGATTATAATTCTAAACCATTCACAATTACTATTTAAAATCTAAATTCATTACATCTAAAAGTATTAACGTTAACACCCGATATCTGCAAAAAACCAATAAACCGAGCATGCAACAATTATAAGTATTAAAACGATTATGTAAACCTGCACAATTTTATATAGCTAGCAAACAACATAAACAATAATCGCAGTACCAATAGTAAAATGTTATAAAAACAAGCCCCATATTAATACAATTTCGAATCAAGTTCGAAAAATCTTAAGTGACTTGATACACAATCGATAATCTAAACAGATTCCCAAGTAAAACAAGTAAAAACAAGCTACAATGTTAACACATAAATACACTAAATCAAGAAAGCACAATAATAAACAATCAAGTCAATGTACACATAAAAAAAAATTAATACTGTGAACACATACCGCAATATTATAGAATCCTTTAAACATCAATCCCTACCATGATAAACAGTAACTTAAAGGTCAACACACATCAGGAAACGACCATCCAATCAACAGTGCTAATTGTAAAACATTATAAAAAAAAAACAAGCCCCCATATTAATACAATTATGAATTAAGTTCGAAAAATATAAATTCAGTACCAATAAATAAAAAAAATCTTAAGTGACTAAATACACAATTGATAATCCAAACGGAATCCCGAGTAAAACAAGTAAAAATAAGCTACAATGTTAACACATAAATCAAGAAAGCACAATGATAAACAATGTACACATAAAAAAATCAATACTGTGAACACATACTGTAATATTATAGAATCCCTTAAACATCAATCCTTACCATGATAAACTTAAAGGCGTGAACCGTAAACTTGAAATGCTTACTTAAAAACTACTTAAAATAGTCCTTTTTGAAGGGGTAATCATGCACGAATAGCACATACGTACGTACAAAAGCCATATCAAACCGGATTAATATAAAATGCAATGTCATGTGAAAATATAACCAATCAAAGAACTGTATTTGTGACTCGATACACGATCGATAATCCAAATGGAATCCTGAGTAAAACAAGTAAAAACAAGCTACAAATGTTAACACATAAATCAAGAAAGCACGATAACAAACAATGGACACATAAAAAAATTATTATTGTAATCACATACCGGAATCCCTTAATTAGTAACTCAAAGGCAGAAAACGTAAACTTGAAATACTTAAATAGTCCTTTTTGCATGGACAATCATGCACAAATAGCACGTACATACACAAAAAAGTCATATCAAACCGGAATGCAAATTTGGAACATCGCATTCCACAATGTCATGTGAAAATATAACCAATCAAAGAACCGTATTTGTTCACATCATTTCACTCTTCAGATGACCATGCACTTCGTTGCACTCCGTTCCTGGTATAATTGGCTTACATGTGCCGCTGCGCGGCACATGTAAGCCAATCATTTACTTTGACGAAGTGATAATCTGATGTCATTTGTAATACTTCATAATTACGATCAATGTTTGCCATTTAAAGTAAAATCGGGTTTAACTTTTATTAAACGACAGGGTGAAACCTGAGTTGTGAAATAGTGAAACCTGCTATGATCATCACGTGAGGATGAAATCCGCTTTTATTTCACCCTAACCCGATCTACAAAGCGGATTTCACTATTTCGCAACTCAGGTTTCACCCTGTTCTTTTATTAAAAATTGATTCATAATACCAGTACGATCACATGAAATGTGAGAGGGATGGTTCCGTTCAACTTTTTTGATGCACTACGTTGATTTTTGAAAAATCCTTTTGGGTTGGAATAATGATTTTCATTTATTCATAATTACAATATACCAGTTCGATCACATTAATTGTGTTTTGGATCTTTTTTTGGGCGTGGCCTATGCTGATTTTCGCAGAATCCTTTTTTAGTAGAAGTAATGGTTTTCATTTATTCATTTTTGGAAGGAGTCAACATTTTTACATATGCTTAACGTCACAAGTCGATTATGCAATATCTGATATGATGCAAAAATTTCCATCTAAATTTATAGTTCGTCCGTTTAAATGTTTTAATTGGTTACCTGCGCATTACGTCATTTTAGATCATTCAAAATTTATAATAGTAGTTACTACGATATTCTAGAAATCTGTAACATATTTTGCTATCGAATCTGAGATTAATAGAGAATGAATCTGTTTTCTCGGTGTTGATAGTAACCTGATTGAGCAAGAATAAATAAAGCATGTTATAATTGAAGCACTCAAATAATGGTCTGCCTTTAATTAATTTATTTTTATTTGCGCTAAATGAGCCAGTGTCTTTTTAAAATGTGTTACGAATAAAAAGTTCTAATACATTTTGAACTTAACGCGCGTGATCGTGCTGATCCTGCGCCGCGTCACACCTTGCGCAGCTACCCTAATTATGATAATACTTTTACATAACTATGCCATTACATTATTATGATGCGTACTGCATACGACTGTGTGTAAATAATAATCATGAGAAAAAATACCCTTCTGAATGAGAGTTCATCCATATAATTTTGAGACTTTCTTAAAATGAATTAATAAAAAAATTCATTATTATTACCAAACTAGAATTTCATATGATCATACTTATTTTATAATGGCCTCAAGTCAGCATCAACCGCAATAATTAAAATAAAAATATGTTAATTTTCAAAAACGATCTGTAGTGTCATACTTAATACGTTCCTGGTTTTAGCGCGACTGCGTCGCGCAGCTATCCTAATGGTATAGATGGCAGTTCCATCATTTTGGGCGCAGTAGTCTCGTGCTCCACGTGATAATTTGGCCAGGGTACATCGGCAGGGGTAACACCGCATATATAGGACTAGTTTATTTAAAGGTTCCCGCACTGTAATAATCGTTGCATTTGTGCATGAGTTGTCTTTAAAGCTATTGATAATATTGGTGGAGATAGTAAAAAAAGTCTCATGGTTTTGGTATCCGTTTGGTTAAACATCCGGATATCTGGATATCAATTTTTGTTCAATAAAAAACTCTCATGATTATATAGTTTACAATATCTGTTATTGTTGAATGTAAGTAATTTGCAATAAATACGCCGTTCACTTCGTAGACACCTTATTTCATAAATTTATTTACAGCTGTTTTTCATAAATTCTGTGACACCTGAAAATTTGCTCGTTTCCCGAAACCTCTACGATTTCGATCTAAGAATCACCTAAATTTTCGGAAACTACTTTGCTGTCTCTGTAAGAACAGCGAAATAGTTTCCGAAAAGTTAGATGATTCCTAAAACGAGACGAGGAGATTTCGGGAAACGAGCAAATTTTTAGGTGTCCCAGAATTTATGAAACAACTGTAATAGGCAATTTATAGTGAGCTGTTGGTAAAATAAACTGTCTATCAAACGAACTCGCCTGTGAATTTGTTTGCAAACCTTTATATGGATTAATTTGCTTGCTATAACATTACACCATTAGGAAATTTCAAACCAAATGTTCGTTTTGTCAAAAATCACTTAGTCTCGTAAATCTGCATAAGAAACCACTTTTGGGGCTATTAAAAAGTTTTCCTTAAGCAATTTTACTATAAATATACTAACTTATAACTTTAATACAAGCACTAATCCTAATATAAATAAACGTTTAAAAATTATCACGTGACTTCCAACACCACTTGCAACCGTTCTTACTGCATCGAATTTTTTTCCTCCATAATAAAGTTAATCAATCATTTAAAGTTACTTAAAAATAAAAAATTTTCTAATTTGACGATTTTTAAAGTTAGCATGCACCTTCTGATTTACTATTTGCGGTGCATAACGATACCCGCATCTGATATCTCGTATGTCATACATACATGCACGCATACGCCTTAATAATTACTAAGGATAGTTTAATGCTGCGGGAAAGTTATTTTTAATATATAGTTTTTGAAGTTAAATTAAAATTGGCAATGCTGGAAAGGGACCAGAAGGACATGTTCGAAAAAAAAGCCGGGCAACCAAAATTCAAAGCCAGAATTCTAAATGTATATTTACAGTGTTAGGATCTCTTTTAAACTACTTATCTTTTTACGATGTTAAGAAATGTATATCATATATTAAATTCTAATTTCTCTGATTTTTTATATAATACTAGTGCACGAGCATCCGAGACTACGTAAGTAGGTGCTTGCGTTCATACTCATGCAACAAGTTAATTATAAAGTTTTTTTTTTTTAAAAAAAAAAAAACTTCTTAGATCTGATTATCTTATCAATGCCCCAACACCGATAAAAATATTCATGTTAATTTGGTGAAAGAAGTTGAAAATTTGAATATTATTAATAAATTTTATTAATAACTTTGATTCTTGCATTATCAAAATGTATATAAGTGAATGCTAAGTAAATATTTTTATGTGCATTTTCTATTTAATATAAAGTTTAAAATTTTAAATTCGAAATTAACCATTTTTCATAATTTTATCGAAATTTTAGATAAACTTTTGTTCTAATTTAAAACCTTTCATACAATGTTCGAAATTAACTTTTTTTTTTCATTATTTTATCAAAGCATTATATAATATTTGTCCTAATTTAAGAACTTTCATACAATGATTGGAAGGAAAAAAAAGAACAAACAGTTTTAACAAAAAAGAACCCATTTTTAGCAGTATTTCGTCGAAGTTCATAATTGATCAAAAAGAAATGATGAACTCGTATTCTACGCTAATCCAAAATTTTCCTATATAAACAGCCCTTTGAAACCTTTCTTCAACTCAACACAAACAACTTCACTTATTTAAAAAATAACAACACTCATAACGAAAATAATAAATATAATTTTTTCAAAAAGATTTTTTTTCAAACGCATTTAAAAAAATGAAGTTAAATATCTCTGCAGTATGTTTGATCCTTTACCTCTCTACCTCTACCGCAATTGCAGCTCCATCTAGACGAGGTACTATTATTTTTTTCTAAAAGATTTTAATAAATAATATTATTTTATAAATAGTCGAATATAATTAAATAATACTCATTCAATCTCTTTATAATAGAATATAGCATTAGATCAACGTATGGAAAAGAATTACTTTGTAATTATTTTTTTCATTTTATTTTCATCAATTTTTTTTTTTTTATACTGAAATAAATTTTATTTAAAATGTAAAGTCAGCAGAGGTGAAGATGACTATGAAAATGAAGGCTATAGTGGTTATAGTCAAGAAAATAAGAAAGGTGGTGGAAATGATAAAGATGATGATGAACATGAAGGTAAAAATAGTGAACATGGTAGTAAAAATAAAAAATGTAGTGTAAATAAGAAACATGGATATAAAAAACGTGGTGATGAAAGCGAAAGCAAAAATGAAGGATACAGTGGTGAGAATAATAAGAGCCAAGATGAATATAAAAGTATAGATGAAAACGAAGGATATGGTTCTGAATACAAAAGTAAGAATAAAAAATGTAATGTAAATAAGAAACGTGTATATAGGAAACGTGGTAGTGAAAGTAAAGATGATGGATTTGAAGGAAATGGTGAAGGCAAAGGGTTTGAAAGCAAAGGTGAAGGTGAAAAATCCAAAGACAAAGAAGAAAGCAAAGGTGAATTTAAAAACAAAGGCGAAGGTGAAAAATCCAAAGACAAAGAAGAAAGCAAAGGTAAAGGTGAAGAATCTAAAAACAAAGGCGAAAGCAAAGGTGACGATAAAGAATCTGAAAACAAAGGCGAAAGCAAAGGTGAAGATAAAGAATCTGAAAACAAACGCGAAAGCAAAGGTGAAGATAAAGAATCTGAAAACAAAGGTGAAAGCAAAGGTGAAAACAAAGGTGAAGGCGAAGAATCTAAAAACAAAGGCGAAAGCAAAGGTGAAGATAAAGAATCTGAAAACAAAGGTGAAAGCAAAGGTGAAGGCAAAGTATCTGAAAACAAAGGTAAAGATGAAGAATCTAAAAGCAAAGGTGAAGATAAAGAATCTGAAGGCAAGGATGAAGGCGAAGAATCTGAAAGCAAGGATAAATACGAAAAATCTGAAAGCAAAGATGAAAGTGAGGAATTTGAAAACAAAGGTGAAGGCGAGGAATCTGAAGACAGGTGAAGGTGAAGAATCTGAAAGCAAAGATGAGAATCGGAAAGCAAGGGAGCTAATGTGGCAAAGATGAAAATAAAGTAGAGAGCTACAAGAACATTAAAAATAGAAAAATTTAACAGGGACTCTCTTTATAGCAAGTCTCACTGTGATAAATGATACATCGTAGCTTTTAAGATATAATAAAAAAATATATGTATTAATATAAAAATATTAAATAAAAATTTTTCAAATCTTTATTATTTATTTTCAAAGTTTTAATTATTAATATGATTATTTGACATTAACATCAGTCACTATTATAGAATAGAAATGTTGATATAAATGTACAAAATAATCTAGAGTTGTAAAATAACTTGCCTAACAAATGAAATTTAAGCAGCTTCGCCGCCCAGTTAATTACCGTAAAATCTGGACACGTGTATCCCGGGTATTTCCATTTCTCAATTTAGTACCCGGGGTACCTCTATATGGGGGTACACCGTATTAAGACAATATGTTTACCTGGGATGATACATATAGTATTGGGGTGCCACACGGATTAATCAATCAAAACTATGTCAGCAACATTGATCAATTTACTATGATCAGATTTTTATCAAAGAAATTAGATAATTAATCGAATGTAAATTTACTATTATTTATTATAAAGCAAAGTGCAAGATTCTAAAAGTATCACACAAATATTGCACTTATTTTTCCAATTTTTTTTAATTGAAAATAGTTCGTCAGAACTGTTTTAAAATGACAATATTTGAATTTTCACTAAAGTTCACTAAAGTTCTAATTATACTTCTATTATATTTTTAAGATAATATTTTCGTCCTAATTAATGAATTTCAAGTATTCTATAAGACGAATGCTTAGAACCACATATTAATAAAAAAAAAAAAAAAAAATGAAAACATAGCCTTATTCTTTGACTTCATATAAATAACTAGTGAAAATTTCCAAGCGATTTAACGTCTACATAATAAGTTGATACATTTTAAAATATTTAAAAGATCGATTTTTATATGAATTTAATAATATCCGATAGATTTAGGGTAAATCGTAATTAGTAATATCTGCGTAATAGAACAATAATATAATGTAAAGTCTATTATAAGAGGTTCAATCTGTAAGATCAAACTTTAACTTCTGATATTTCTTGAATAAAAACGATTGTGCTTAATAAACAACATTGTAACGTCTTAACGATGGTGATTGTAATCGCGAAGATTTGGCAATATGAAAAATTACATGGTTAGCTGACATAGTTTTGATCAATTAGTCCGTGTGACACCCCAATATAGTATGTATTATACCTATGTACCCGGGTATAAATCACCAACTGGCGCTTCAAACTGGCAAGGGGTACACCGCATGGGGGTACACGTGTCCGGATTTTACGGTAGAATAGCAAGCATTGTTGACTTATAATTTGATAATTTTTTATTTAATTAATCAAATTAAAAATTTTCTTAATTTACATCTTTCTAAAATTAAAATGGATAAATTAGCACTTGTAATCTATTTCTACATTTTTTTTTCTCATCATAATCGTCATTAACAAATTCTTTGATATAGCTTCCGATATCGTTTCATTCAGACTCTTCAAAACCCAGTCTGTATTTTATTTATATTGGATTATTTTTTTTATCTACAATATATTCCTCAGACTTGCTTCATCTCAAGCTCTTTTTTGATTTTTGATTTTTTTTTTAAGTACTAGAAATATATATGCGGGTAGATTCGCTCAACTAATTAATATATAGTAGGCGATGTGATAATTACCAATTGCGTATTGATAATTCGTTCAAGTTGATGTACTTACCAAGCGCAAGTACTTAAACAGCAGATTGAGGAATGGATGCAAGCCCCTCAGAGTAGTGGGATCACGAACTTGCTGTCGCATACGTATTCGGGATAGCATGTTTAGATCGACACCATAGTACTTTTGTGCCAAATCCGAAAGTTTCTGGTTTTGGATTATGGCTTCCGAAACCTTACCCGAAACTCGAAACCTCACCCGAAACCTCATTCGAAACCCGAAATCTCACCTGAAAACCAAAAACCACCCAAACTTCTATATACATTGATTGCATTGATGTATGATATATATCTTTTAATTAAACATCAAATGACTGTGTGTACTAAACTTTATAATAAATTTTAAAAGCTTCCACATTATATTTTTGAATTTCGGATTATAATTTTGGGTTCGGATTATAGTTTCGGGTTTCGGGTTTCGGAGGTTCGATTTTAAACTAGTTTCGGCTTAGAACCTTTTCGAAACTAGTTTCGGGTAGGTTTTGTTTCGACACCAACTCTGGTAGATCCGCAAACAGTCCCGAACAGGATTAATACAAGACGTCACAGCAATGCCAAAGAGCAGACAATTTCGTTATGAGGAGAAGCCATATTTGTGACATTCTCTAACATGATTGCACATGCGACACCCAGTTTAAACTAATCATTAGATATAGTAGGAGGTATGATAATAACATACGTTACCAAATACTTAAATATATATGAATGTACATTAACAAAATTTAATTCTCTTAGATTTTTTTTTTATATATACCGCTTCGTTGCAAAACTACTCGTTCATTTTTTTTTTAAACTGGTCTGGTCAGAAAAACTACTATGATTATTCAAGGATCTATTTCTAAAATGTAATAAATACTATCATAAATTGGGAAATACTTTGTTTCATAAAAAAAAGCTTACGATTTGATATTCAGGTGAAAGAGACTATTTATTTGTACATATTTAACTATGCATGTACAGGAAACCTCTCTAAGTGCATCCTCTATAAGTGCACACCCTCTCTAAATATACCCTCAAATTACGGTCTAAACATATGCATGACCTCAATAAGTAAATCTATTTGCATTATTCTAGGTGTGTATAAAGAATAATTGATATAAGTACTTAAAAATAAGCTAGCTGCGCAACGTAGTTATGCTAATACCAGGAACAAGAAAGTGTACAGTATTCATCACTTTCTCGGTCACGGGAAAATATCCGATCGATCATGTGACCAATTTTGTTACACAAAGCTATTAAAGCTAATAATGCTAATAGCACTATTGATCATTAAAGAAATATTATATAGTTATCTTTATTAGTTATATTATATATTTACTTTATTATCAATATTATGTTTATTATAATATATCACGAATAATTATTAATGGTTAATAGTTGAAATAGTTATTGTTGCGGGGCAAAATGGACGGTCTTTTATTTATACGATTTAAGAGATTATAAGAAGGCAGTCCGCCAAAGGCGTGACTTGGCGATTTAACCCCGATTTAGTATAAAAGTGACTTGTGTATTAATATAGTCTGAGTTTAGAATATTCTTTATTGAATTTTCTATCGACAATCCGAAAAATGTCTTAAGAAGAGCGAACCAACTTCCTTTTTATACTTTTCGAATATTAGAGAACTGTGAAGCTTTAATCATACATTATTTTACCTCATCCGATTTTAATATGCCAGGTGTATCAGGCGATAAATGGCCTGTGTTACGATCGGTTGGGAGAGCTTGATGCAATTGTGCCGGTTTAGTTTGATCGTGAACAAAAATAAAGGGTTTAAAACAATAAACTATCACACATAGTTTCGAGTTATAAGGTTTATCTTTATTATTAAAATAAATCAATACATCGGGTTATCATAAATAATACTAACTACAAAATACAATCGTTAACTAACTTGTCTACTGTCTCCCTCACTCCTAAGCAGAAACTAAACCTTCATATACTTTTAATTCGTATGTGGTTTTAGTTCTTCGATTGGGAGATTTAATCAGTCGTTTGGAGATTCGATCTCCCGATTGGAGACTCAATCTCCCGATTGGAGATTTGATCTCCCGTTTGGAGATTTGATCCCCAGTCTGGAGATTCGATCTCCCAACCAAGCCACAACTACATCAAAATAAGAAGTACATAACGAAAAAAATATAACCCTAACAAAAATAAAAAAAATGAGCATAACACCTGATATACTAAATCACCCCATTAAGGCTAAGCCTCATACATCATGATCGATTTATTCATGATCGGATGTCAAATGAAACGTGGCGCAGTATAAATTCATGACTTTTTGCCCGTGACATTATTAATATTAGTCGAAGAATCATATATAAATAACCACGACTTCTTACCAAGAATCGTCAGTTCGAAATTCGGATTCACATTTATTTAAAATAAAATACTAATTGTGTATTTATACACGAGATAAACCCAAACACCATCGTTAAGAGAATTAACGAATTTGCACGTGACTATCGTCTACCTTATTGTAAATACTATACGATTACTTGTATCTCCACATACATTTATTCGTGCGCCTTTTTCAAAAAAGCAAATCACATATAAAACCTCTAATAGAATAAACATACCATTATCAAAACCATTTAAACATGTGAAGCATTTGTTATGAATGCATGATATTAGGCCTTGGTAAATTCTTAAATCTTTTTTTTTTTTTGAATAAAACTTTCTGCTCTTTGCTTCACTAACTATTTTGTGCTTTGTAGATTTTTCTATTTTATAATTATAAATATCATAGAATCGTAATATTTAAAATGTAAATAAAATATGCACAGACATTATAATAATAGTTTCAAAAATAAATATATATGTAGTATTCAAAAAAGATGTCTCACTTTCTATGGTTACGCATAGTAGCATTAAACACTTGAACATATGCTTGATTTTGACAAAGTTCATCATATGGTGATGCAATTCATTATTCTAAGTCTTAAATTGTGCATTTGCACGGCACGCTGAAATGCTTTTCGTTTGCGATATTCTTTTTTCTTCTTTATACTATCATTTAAAATAACCATAATATCAATAAACGTGCTAAAATTTATCGAATTATATTTCTTTATATGCACGCAATGTTTAAAGACTGTACATAAACATGTATGACAATAGATACAGTACCAAGTTGACTATCCCAAAATATTAGATAAATTTATTTGAAACATGAAATTCAACTTATTTTGATGACAAAAAAAAATTTTGAGGATTTAAATCACAACAAATGATCGGTATGTTGAGAATACTGTTATTATGCAAATTATAATAAATTAAATAGTTATGTCATATTAGTCGCATTCCTTTCTAATTAAATATTATAGAAAAATTTATTGCTATTTTTATTATTTTATTTTCTAAAGAGTACTGTTTTATTATAAGCTACATGAAATCTGTATAGCATAGACTAGTAAAACATCTATATTTACAAAATTTCTATTAGAATTGAGTAATAATAACTTTTTAAATACAGAAATAATCAAATTTTAATTATAAAATATACTTACTTTATGTAACTATATTACTAAATAATGTAGAATTGCTGTATCATTTATCTTCAAAATCTTCAACGTTTTCAGTACCTATAAATATATATACAATTAGGATGCTTTATTTAATAATAAATTATTATTATGAAATTTTAATCTATAAAATGGCTTTATAATTACATTCTGATTATTTAATAATATAAAAATAATTGGAAAATATACTGTATTTAATAATAATACTATTTTTAGTTTTAACTTTGTAAATTAGTTTATAATCACCGCCTAGTAATTTTTAATTTACATATAAATAAATTTGAGATGATTAATTGATCATTATGAATTTTTAATTTATAAAATAGCTTTATACTTACAATCTAATAGTTAATTTGCATATAAAATAGTTAGAAATGTTTTATTTAATAATTTATTATTGCAAATTTTTAATTTATAAATTAGTTTTTTATACTTACACTCTAATAATTTTGATTTATATATAAATAATTGGAGATGTTTTATTTAATAATTTATTATTGTAAAGTTTTTAATTTATATAATTTATAAAATACAGAAATAGCTTATACTTACCGCCTAGTAATTTAATTTACATTTAAAAATCATTAGAAATGTCTATTAATAGTAGATTATTATAAAGTTTCTAATTATAAAATGTTTCTATACGTACATTCTAATAATTTATAATAAATTATATGGTGTTGAACACCATTGATACGCTTTAGTATTTACATTGTGAAACTTTGAATTTATAAATAGTCTTACTCACCCTCTAGTAATTTATTTATTTATAAATAATTAGAGATGCTTTATTTAGTAGAGATTTATACATAGTTTTTAATTTATAAAAATAGTCTTATATTCACCGTCTAGTAATTTAATTTACATATAAACAAATAAAGATGTTTCGTTTAGTAGAGATTATTGTAAAATTTTAATTTATAAAAATAGTTTTATACTTACTATCTAGTAATTTTAATATAAATTATTAGAAAAGAATTATCTAATATTAATAACTTTATAAAAAAAATTTTTAATTTTAGTCTTATACTCACCAACTAATAATTTATTTTTATATAAGTTATTAGAAAAATTTTAATAATAAAATTATAATAAATTTTAATTTATAATCATGTACTTACTTTCTATTAATTTGATTTATAGAGAAGTTTTATTTAATTTTAACAATAGATATTTAAAGGTCTTGACTTATTTTTTTATAAGCTTACCCTCCAATTATTTAATTTATGCATAAATAATTAGAAATGTTTTATTTAATAATAGATTATTTTAAAGATCTTAATTTATATTTTTATATATTTACCATCTAGCAATTTAATTCAAATATATATAATTAGATTATTATACATTTTTAATTCATAAAATATAGCCTTATACTTACTGTCTAGTAATTTAATTTATATATAAATAAATTAAGACTTTTATCTAATATGATAGCTAAAGCTAAAATTGGCTAAGGCTGAAATTTTAAATATTTTATTATAAAAATTTTAAAATTTTTTGGGGTGTATTTTTTTTTTGTTCTGTATATAATAATTAGATTAAAATTAAAGGTTAGGTAAAGAGTATAGTGGTTTTAGTATGTTTTATAAGATCCAAAATTTTAGTTTCAGCCAATTTTAGCTTTCGCTCACATTTAATAATAGAATAATGTAAAGTTTTTATTTTATAAGTTAATTTTTACTTACAATCTAGTAAGTTAATTTGCATACAATTATTAGAAATGTTACGATAATAAATTATAAAAATTGCTATTAGTACCTCTATCCATATAAAAAATTGTTTAACTAATTATAATTACTGTAACCTAATCGTGAATCGTGTGCTAGTAAATAAAATCTATTTGCAAAATAATCTATAACTAGGGGTCTGCAGTGCCTGTGCCCAACAAAAAAATCTAGGCACGGGCATAAAAAACTTGGCATGTGCATGGGCACAGGCACAGAATTGATATTTATTATTTAATTGTGCTTGGCAATTGTGCCCGGCATCTTTTGCCAAGCATTTTGTGCCAATGCCTTTAATATTGCCTGGCACTTTGTGCCTATAGGCACAGGCATGGGTATAAGCACTAGTGTCCGGCTTGTGCCAATGTGCCGGGCATGGGCATTTGCAGAACCCTATCTATAACTATGTAAAAAATGTAATATTAAATTCATATAACAGTATAAAATTCTATAAAACTTTATGTAGAAAAAATTCTATAATCTTTATATAGAGAAGGTACAAGTAGCAATAAAAAGTACGAATAATCGCAATTTACTCACGGCCTAATTATTAGATTTGCATATGGTGGTTAAAATTATTTTTTTTTAAATAATTTGAATAAATTATTATAAATTTTTAATCTATAAAATAGGTTTATACTCACAATCTAATAATTTAATTTGTATATAAATAATTAATATGTATTTTAATCTATAAATTATTTTAAGTTTTTAACTTATAAAATAGTCTTATACTCACTGTCTAGTAATTAAAGTTCTTTTAGTTAATAATAGGATTACATAATTTTTAATTTATAAAACTGTCTTATACTCACAACCTAAGAATTCAATATGATATAAATAGTTAGAGACAGTTTATTCATATATAAAAATTAAATTTTTACCAAGTAAATAGACTTTTGTCTATTAAGTAAGGCTGTTTAAGAGATCAAAATGCATATCTTTTGAAATTTCATCTAAATAGAATAACTATTTATTATTATCATTATTATTATTATTTTATTTTTTACATTCAGCGAATTTAATTTGTCGACGATCATAAAATGCATAAATGTTAATAACCGTTTTCATTATGGATGGAATTTTCAAATTTTTTGTAATTTTTGATCTCCTAAACATCTTTGTTTAATAGATAAATATTAATTTACTTGATAAAAGTTAGACATTTATATAGTAAAGATAATTGATTGTTGAAGTAAATTATTTTAGGGTATAGATGTTTTTTTTTATCAAAGCCTTTTACTCACACACTAATAATTTAGTTGCCATATAATAATTAGAGATGTATCATTTAATAATAATAATTATATTAAAAATTCAATTTATAAATTAGTGTCGCAGCTGATGCTGAAAACGGCTGATGCTGAAATTTGGGATCTCGATTTGAAACTATAAGCCCTGCTAAAATCCACAAATACTCTTTAAATATCAAATGTACTCCCAAAGCTCACCCTAACCCTATAAGACAAAAACGAAAAATCACCACAAAAAAATTTTAAAATTTCATATCAAATTAGGTCAAAATTTCAGCATCAACCGTTTTCAGCATCAGCTGCAACAATTAGTTTTTTACTTACTTTCTAATAAATTGATTACAT
This sequence comes from Gigaspora rosea, assembly GCA_003550325.1. Lineage (NCBI taxonomy): Eukaryota > Fungi > Glomeromycota > Glomeromycetes > Diversisporales > Gigasporaceae > Gigaspora > Gigaspora rosea. The sequence continues at coordinate 234,777 of QKWP01000130.1, read as the reverse complement.
ATAAAAATTAGGATGCTTTATTAATAATTTATTATAAAGTTTTTAATTAATAAATTAATCTTATACTTACCACCTAGTAATTTAATGTTTATTTAATAGTTCATAATAATTACAAATTTTTAATTCATAAAATAGTCTTATACTCACCATCTAGTAATTTATGTATAAATAATTAGAATTTTTATTTTAAATTATTGTAAAGATTTCATTTTATCTCATAATAGATTATTATGAAGTATATAAATTATAAAAATCATATACTCACTAGCTAATAATTTATTTGCATATAAATAATTAAAGATGTGCTATTTACTAATACAGCAGATTATTGTAAGGTTTAATTTATAAAATAATCTTATACTCACGACCTAATAATTTAATTTACATATACATATTAGAGATGTTTTTATTTCACACGTAATGGATCATTATAAAGCTTTTAATTTATAAAATAGTCTTATACTTACAATCTAATAATTTAATTGATAAATAAATAATTAGCGTTTTATAAATTAATACTATATAGATTACTATAAAGTTTTTAGTTTATAAAATAGTCTTATACTCACCTTCTAATGATTTAATTTACATATATAAATATTTATATATTTAATAGTATATATATTATTATAAAGCTGGTAGTTTATAAATTGTTTATACTCACGTTCTAGTGATTAAATTTACATATAAAAAATTAGAGAGTTTTATTAAAAAGCGTCTAATTTATTAATGAATTAATATAATTGCTAATTCAATACCATCTCTTTTTCTGATTGCATCAGAACGACGAAGCCAAACTAAAAAAAAAATAAAAATAAAATAAAAAAATACAAAATTCATTTATTGATTTATTTTCAAGAAAATAGTACTATTTAATAATAATTAGTTTTTATATTTAATACCTCGTTTTTCAAACGCCCAGGAAGAGTTAATAATCGTCAATTGGATAATTAGCATCAAGATTGCGAAAACTTTTACAAATTGCATTTTTATGATAAGATAGTTGTTAGTATTATATTTTCTTTTTTAAAAAACAAAAGAAAATATTGATTAACAAGTAAAGAAGCTTGCAATTATATAATAATACATTTTCAAAGCCACTATTACAGTATTAGCTTGTCTTTACTCAGGCACAAGCAAAAAGCCTATTTTTGAAGCCACATTCTGTATAAGTTAATTAATAAACTTTTGAAGCCATTACTCAGCATAAACAATAATAAACTGAAATATTGATTTCACATGAGATATATCATATTAGATTAAATTTTTTCTAATTTATAAATTGTTATGAAGCTTAGTTATGTCATAAAAAGGTGATCTAAAAACCCCTTGAACTTAAAAATCTAACTATGTAGAGGCCATTAACTTAATTCACAAACAATAGGCTTCTTTTTTTTTTTTTGAACTATTAACCAGCATATTCAGTAAACTTTTGAAGCCACTGCACAGCATAATCAATAAACCATTGCACAGCATAATCAGTAAACTTTTGAAGCCATTGCACATCATAATCAGTAAACTTATGAAGCCACTGCACAGCATAATCAGTAAACTTTTGAAGCCATTGCACAGCATAAACAATAATTTCTTTTACAAAAAATAAAAAATATGCAATTAAATTCATCAATTGAATAGCAATTTCACATCAAATATAATTTTACGACTTTATTTAAAATGCACATAATTTAATTCATTTTTTTTTATTGACGTATTTATGGATATAATGGAAATGCATCCCATATGAAAAAGTATTTCATGTTTTTTCCATAAATGTAGCATATTCAAGGAATATATACCTTAAAATCATGAAGATTATTCTACTTATCTAGATTTTACCAAACATGTTGCAGCTTCATGGAATTTTCACAAAAATACTGTGTATGAAGAAATTATGGAAAAATTCGGAAAAGTTTTTTGCAGGGACCGTCAAATGATACCGCTAGTTCTATCCTATAAGATAGACCAATCACCACCAACATATGATCTGATACTAACCATAACTTCCCCATTATTTTGTCCTAATCATTTATTTTACCCTAACCCTAAACTACAAGAAAAACTTACTATTACTAACACGACAAATCACCACTGTCAGATGTTAAAGACCCACTACAACTTACAATCGATACTACAATAAATACACGAAATAAATAGAATAGTGAAAGAAACGCAAAACACAACTATCAAGCGACGAAACCCAGCAAAATCATCACTCCAAAGAACAAGCGGCACCAACACTGCCAGCAGGTAACGAAAAAAATATAATAAAGCGAAACACCAATACAACAAACGACGAAACCCTACAAAAAAAAGTTATAGCAAAAGAACTTCTAGTAAAAAAGTTATAGCAAAAGAACTTCTAGTAAAAAAGTATAGCAAAAGAACTTCTAGTACCAACAGCCACCAAAAATGTGACGAAAAAATTGTCTTTAGTAAAGACATAACAAAGTGAGAATTAATAACAACAAACAACAAAATCCAGTGAAAACTAAGGAACCACCTAAAGACTGCAATACCGATAAACGACGACACCAGTATGCGACGGCACCAACGCACAACGACACCGACAACGAAGCGACTACGTGAAAAAACGAAGAAAAAAAATTAACTTACAAAAAAACTATATCAGTAAAAAAAAAACGTAACCCATATGGTGTTAATCACCATAGGTGTATGTTATAATTTTTGTCGGATGATGTGAAATCGAATATAGTGAAGTCGGATGATAGTGAAATCTGGATCTTTTAAAAAAATAAAAAAATTAGTTCTTCTTTTTTTGCCCATATATAAAGACAAATAATAGGTTGTGTTCAATCTTTAAAAGATATCTAAAAAAGAATATGCTATTCAAAATGTCTTAAAATCATGAAATTCTCATACATATTTTCGTAGAAAATCTAATATCGATATCTTAAACATACCCCTTCCTCTACATATGTGCTGATTTTGACTGATTTGAGTGATATAAAAATGTGATATCTCTAATTGTAGATCTACATGTGATTGTTAACCAATCAAATTGATTAATTTTTTAAATTTCATCACTTTACGATACTGCAATAATTACAGTAGAAAGATAAAAAACAAAACCCGCAAGAAAAAAATAAAAAATTGTAAACACACAAAAAAATTACATAAAGCGAAGTGTAGAAAAAATAGTATTTATTACTATATCCAAACCGATTGTACACTCTGACATAAAACTTTTATTATGGTACAATTAGTTGGCCCAAACATGCTACGTACTATGTACTATACAGTACAAGCACCAAACCTATTCAAGCATTAAACCCATTACTGCATTAACAACGTTATACTCGTCTCAAATACATGAACTAAGCTTTCGTATCCCTAAAGAACATATCAGTAAATATTTCATCAGTCAACTGTATTATAACGTTATTCATACAAACAGTTTGTTGAAAATCTAATAAAAAACAGTTTTTAACAAAAAACGCTTCTTGTTACCTTTATTTGTTAATGGTCTACAGTATATAATAGTGTTTTTGGGTAGTTCAATAAAAATGATCTTTCAACGAAGTTCTTAAAATTTAAGATTCTCGTCTAAACAAAGGTCACAGTAAATACGTAAAAATTGTTTTTAAAGTCATGTAAACATTTCTAACTAATGTTGAAGAATTTTCTAACCTACAAAAACTCATGGTGAACTCATGGTGAACTCATGGTGAACTCATGGTAGACTCATGGTGAACTTATATTCAAGTTAAAAAAACAAAAAAAAAACAAAATTAATTATCACATAAATAAATCTGATTGGTGTGATTAGCAAATTATGTCATACAAATCAGGGAGATCATTTGAAAATATCACATAAATCAGTAAAAATTGGCCCATATGATCAACAATACTCCCATTTCCATTATATATGTTGTGCGTCAGATCGATTTTTGCGTCAGATTGAATCTGACACACGTCAGATGACTATCAGTTGACCAGCATTAAATGATCGGCAACAACTGGCCTAAACTAACTCCTAACTTTACCGTAATTTTACCCTAACCCTAATCTAATTTAGGCCGGGTCTCATCTGACGCAAGAATCGATCTGACACACGACATATACACTGAATCTTTGGTTGTCAAAGTATCCATAAATCAATTATTTCAATATTGTGACGACAGCTGGGCAATGACACGGACTACTCAATCACCACCAAAAACGAACACCACCACATAGTATACCCAATATTGAGAGGCAGTACGATTTGACAAGGTTAATGCATACTAGGCATACTGCTGGAAATAGAATATAGTAACAGTTTAATTACTTAACGAGAAACAAAAACCAAATTTGATTATTTATTATCGGACAAGTCACATACATCTACACGAAGGTCAAAAATTAATCTTATTTATAACAATTTAAAAAAAAAAATACGTCAGATCGAACTTTTTAGATCTAAACCCATCACTCCATAATCGTTTACAAACTATTCTCACCTTTGTTTGCCAACAATCCTATTGTTACTACGATGAATTTTACCAAATTCATTCCTTCTTCCCTCTATACTTATCAATAACATTTGCATTTCCACAAGATATCCAAAATTTGAACTAATTTTATTGTAATAGTCTTGAAGGAATGGCTATGCATTTCTTTACAAGGACGTGCTTGATTCATCAATCCATTTGAAATTACGCGAGAGTTGGGTAGGGATGTTAATGGTGTATAATACTCCAGAGTAACTTAGGAGTATAAGCCACTCCATACCAGTGTGATTTAGGCAGCACTCCACCCCGGCTTATTAAGATATACCTAAAAGAAGTAAATCACTCTAGAGTAATACTATTAATATAAAATAGTTTATACTCCGGAGCTACTATTATATTAACTGTAAAGTAGTTTATACACCGGAGTAAATATTATATAAATAATTAAAAAAAAACTGCCACTTATAAAAAAACAAGATTAAGTATATAGTAATCATGATATTCTTTCTCTCGTGTAAAAATTCTATAAAAAATAAGTAATGTTAGTAGTTATTAGAATTGAAAAGAATGAGCATGAGGTATTTAATTATATAAACGGAATTTTGAATCATAATAAATTTTAATTTAATATACATATGTATGTACGTCCAAACAATAGGTTAGATGAAGTGTCAGGCACTGGCACTTGCAAAACCCTAATCAGGTAAAGCAACGAGATTGAAAAAAACCCCAGTTCATGTAAAAGTATATGTAAACTTAATACAGGTTACTGTAATATCTCATTAACATTAAAGTTATTGTATAAATAGAGACACAAAAATTTTTACGTGCTTTATTTACTATATATATATATTTTTAAGCTGCTTTTTTTCTTTTTTTTATGATCTTTTTTTTAGAATTACTATGAATTTAATATGAATAAAGTAAAGGTTTAATTTTTATATACGTATATGTAAAAAAAAGTTGATTCTTACTTTATTTTTATAAATAAATAAACCCAATTCTTTTTTTTTTAATTATGAATACTTTTTTTTTTAAGTATAATATCTTTCATTATAATTTATAAACTCGTAACATGACCTTTTTCTTATTTTAAGTTTTCTTCTCTGCAAATAAAAACACATGTGATATTATTACTTTTAATTCGCTATATACAAGACTATTGTGAAGCACCTTTTGACAGTTGTCAAATTAACAAATATGGAATTTTGACTTGACTTGTAGTTTAAAAAAAAAATTTTTTTTTACTTTTCTCAATTCACACACCTTTTTGATAGTTGTAAAATTAACAAATATAGAATTTTAACTTGACCCATAAATAAAAAAATTTTTACATTTCTTTTAAATATCATGAACAATTAGTATGCTTAGTAATTCAAACATTTAACCACTATGTCTGACAATACCACAGAAAATAGCGAAAATACAAACCTTGCTACTGAGCCTATTGAAGAGGATACCAGCTTTATTGCTGATAATATAGATATCAATTATAGCAATGATTTGGGTAATAGTGAAAATGAACATCTTGCAGATAGTGAAGACGCAGATTCTACTATCAGTTCGAATAATAATGCTGATCATAATAATTCGAGATGAACTGAACAACGTACATCTACCATATGGGAGTTTTTTACTGAAGAAAAAAATGATAATGATGAAGTAACTGTGATAATTTGCAGCATTTGCAAGCAGAAATGGAAACTGGGAAACACAACTGGGACATTAGCAATACATCTTAATAACAAGCATCATAAAAATATTTCTTTGAAGCATCAAACTCTCTTACGATTCAGTACTAAACCATATACATCAAAAGAATCAAAGCGGACAGATGAAATAACTAAAAAGATTGTCGATTTAATTACATGCTGCCAGTTATCCTTTTCTATTGTAGATAATAAATACTTCAAGGAAATGATTGGTGTTCTTGATCCACACTACAGCATTCTTTGCTGACAAATATTACGTAATGAAATTTTAAATCAATTTGAAGCTGCACGTGAAAAAATTATGGAATTACTTCAAAATGTTAACTCTAAGATCTCGATTACATGTGACGTATGGACCTCTATATCTAATCAAGCATGTCTTGGAGTAACTTTACACTACATTGATAATAAGTGGGAGGCATGCAATTTTCTTATAGACTTAATTCATTATCCAGACTATCATTATGGAACACATACTAAAGATCTTCTTTTAATATTGCTTAATGAGTTTAAAATTACGCAAAAGATCTGTGGGCTTACTACTGATAATGATGCCAGTATAATTGTTGCAGAGCGCAAACTACAAACAGCCCTTTCTTTGGTAGAAAATAGTGAATTTATGCACTATAGGTGTGCTGCTTATAATTTGAACATAGTCGTAAAACACGGTATGCAACTTGAAACATCAATTATTGAGAAAGTCAGAGACTTTGTAAAAAAAATATGCCATTCTCAATTATTATATGATGCATTACAAAATATTTGTGTTATACAAGAAGTCAAATATCTAAAACCAGAACTTGATCGATACCCGCTGGAACAGTACGTTCCTTATGTTACAAAAATTTAGTAAAATGAAAGAAATGTTAGATTATTTGGTTGCAAAAAATAAAAGACAACTTGAAATCTTATGGCTTGATGAAAGAGAATGGGAACAAGTAAATGCAATGCTAAACTTTCTTGAACCAATCTACCAGGCAACATTATCGTTGTTGTTGACCTATAAAACATCACAAAAACGGGCCTAACTTTTGAACCAGTGATTCGAATTCGATGAAACCACTGCCATTCGACTCAGCTCGCTGAGACGGTTTGAATGAGCTATAGTACGTCCCTGTACGACCTCTGGTTGTCAAGATATGAGTTGTCAAACATTTACTCCTATACTTATTAATAGATCAGCAATCTGATTGGCTAGGAGATTGCTGCGGGCAAAAATCGTAGATCTGACATATCTAAAAGATGTCATATTTATAGCATATATTCTAGATATTTTATTTATCACATATATATTATTTATTACATATATTATATATATACTAGTTATACTATATATTTTATTAATAGTAGTTGTAGTATATATTACACATGTAAAAGATATTGACCATTACATTTGTAAAATTTCAAAAAGTATAAAAGTGGCCGATGTGGACCCCAAGTTCAACATCGAGTCTTCATACTCTTTCAATAATAAAAACAACTATTAACTACACAAATCAAACAGTTATTAGTATCCTCATATACTTCTAATTGTAGCCTCTTTCGTAATTGCAAATTGCCTTAAATCTTCTTGGTTTAGTTTTCTTAAAAATGCCATACTGACTTAGATATACCACAGTAACAAAGTTTGAAGTTACACAAAGTGTTCACTATCTAAGATCACTCTAGTTACCTAATATCTTTGAAGAAGTGGATATAGGATAACATTGTCTACTAGCTCATATCCAACTATTAGTGATGTTCGACTTGTATTCATTGGACTTCAACGTCATCTTGATCAATACCTTTCAAATCACAGAGAAGATGAATGTTATATGGCACAATCTATTATGCATAAGTTGGAAGAATATTGGGAGATTATTGAACACTCAACTACGTTACCTACTTTACTTGACCCACATTCAAAACTAATAACCTTTTTAACATATGAAGCACGAACAGCTGCTATAAATACATTATGTGAGCTTATGTTAAACTATAGAGAAACTTCTTCAAATATGGTTACGGATACAGGAAAAGAAGACCAAAAAATAAAGAATCAGGATTATTTTTCGAATTACTCTTACAACAAGAAAGTGGTATACTGGTAGAAAATGAATTAGAACGATACTTAGCTCAGCTGCTTGCTCCAGAAGGAAACCCACTTGCATGGTGGTATAAATTTGAAAAGGAATTTCCAACACTTAGTAAAATGGCATAAAATTACTTATCTTTACAAGGAACTAGTGTTCCAAGTGAGCAGGCTTTTTTGATCGCAGCCCACACTATTACAAAAGTTAGAAGCAGTCTTAGGCCAGATTCGGTATGTGCTGTAATGTGTCTAAAAAGCTGGGTAACAAAGGTGTGTGACAATTATTATAGTTATGAATAATTGTAGCAACCTTTAAATTGTATGGTTATCTATTTCATGGCTTTGTAGTAGTATAGATTATTTTTAGAATTATAAATAGCTTATATATAGCAGATTATTAAATTTGTATAGTGAAATAAATCTAATAAACCATACATTGAATTTAGTATTGCTTGCCGTAAATATTACTTGTCGATTTACTAATAATAAAAAAAAAGCACTGTTAAATGTTAAAAAAATACAACTTTATTGCACAAAAAAATTGATCTATTTAATCAGTTTCATGTAACTTTATACATCAAATTTTTTTAGCTAATCAAATCGTAATATTAATACAAATGACTTTATATTAGTCGAAAAAAATTGATGTACATGAAGTTAATGATTAAATGGCGATCACGATTGCTAAAGCCAGCCAATTTATCATAAATCTGAGTTTGCCACTCAGATTCATGATAAATTGGCCGGCTTAAGCAATTACGATTAAAGCCTCTTATTCGTATTCATTATTCGTATTCATTATTCGAATAATATTCGTATTCAGCGAAGATTCGAATAGCATTTTAAACTTTGCCAAATAATTATTCAGCGAATAATATGAATAAACAAATCTTATTCGAATAATAACAATTATTTGAATAAGATGCTATAAGACTATCTAAATTAAAGCACTAGAACCGGTTTTATTTTTCACCAAAATTACTATTTATAATATAACCTGAATAATTAAAAATTAAATAGAATAAATAAACAGAACTCGAGATTCGAGTTTTGTAATAATAATAATAAAATTAAATATAATAAAAATAAAATTAAAAATAATTAAGCAATTTATTTTTAACTATTACAAAACTCGAATCTCGAGTTCTGTTTATTTATTTATATTTAATTTTTATTTATTCATCTATTTCTATTTTTAATTTTTTTTCTTTTTATTTTTGATGCGCATGCGTTCTTATTACTTAAACACAGGGTCTTTTAATATGTATTTATTCTCTATTTTGTATACATGGATCTTATTCCTATGGGCCTTTTACATTTTACTAAAAATTTACCCCATACTATATAGACCTGGTATAATTCATTGGGGGTCGTTTATCTGCATGGGTAGGAGCTTTTGTATTTGTGCGATATTATCATTGCCTTCAATTAGAATACTCGTTAGTACATTGCGTTATTCATAGAGTTCCCTAAACAGGCAAATGATTAAAATTATACTCATCTGTTTCCCGATTCGGCCAAAACTGAAATACTGGTTTCAGCTGGTATCTTAATCTGCGCAACCATGACCGGCATATTCCTTGGGGTTGGCTGTCGACTAAGTAAATCAAAATTATATATGGTATCATATCTGATATTATAAATTTTTCGTGTAATACTTATAGTACATGTCCAGTGCATTCACTTATTTGCGCGGGTATTACAAACTCCTGCAGAGGAAATAGCCAATCGAAGAGAGCAAATTTTGACTATTCCGGATCGGCCCGACGAAGAATCCAAACACGCATAAAAGAAGAAAAAGGCGAAAATATGCAAAAACCAATGTTTAAATCGATCTTGGTGCACTAATTAAAAATGACGGAATGAAATTTTACATACAGTAAGCATCATTCTACTCTAACGTTAAGGCCCTAACCCTAAATTTTTATCTCACGAACTTAGTTTATTTACAAAATCGGGGCTTGTATTACCCGCGCAAATAAGTAAAATGCATGTCCAGTACGTATGTCTATCTTTTATCGCTAATGCAATGTTTTTGTAATCAATTAAAACTGCACAAAATAAATACGAATTTTTTTTAATTACAAACCAAGCAGTTTAATTGGATTTGTACATTTAAAATTTAGATTTACTCCGGATTATACACTGGATCATACTTTGGGTTATACTTCAGAGTATGCTCCGACTTATATATTTGGCTTGTAATAGATTAATACTTCGGTGTTAATTATAGAGTTTGCTCTGGGGTGGTGTACTCTAGTGTGGTGTGGTTTTGGGCATTACTCTGGTAGAGTATGCCCCACACCACTCTGGAGCACTCCATTAACAACCCTAGAGTTGGGTGGGTGGCTTAGCTTTTATGGTTTTGGCTAAGCACAAATATTTAGTATTTATTATTATTTTTGAACAGAAATTTTGAACCGAATTCACGCATTCACTGGCTTTGCAGGATAACGGCTTGCCTCCGACAATATAAATTTACTGTATTAATACATATATTCCAACTTGTATTTTGAATATACTTATTTTTATTTCTTGAAATTCTTCATTTGATATAATTCTTATAAAATGAAGTTTTATAATTTTATCCTTTGGTTTTTATTTGTCATCTCTATCGTATATTCTATTCCTGTCACTTCAAAATCAAATTCTATTCCTCTTACCAAAATTGTTCTTAAACATTCAAAAAGGATATTCAATTCTATAAAAATTACATTATGCTTAAATATGAACCTTTAATCCAAAGAATATAGGCAGTGATGTCATGTCCAATAAATTGACTTGGACATTGAAAATTTACAATGTCCAATGCTTAATTAATGATTGGATTTGATTTATAAAAGTGGTTATATTAAAAATTTAATTGAGTCCAAAAAAATATTCAATAATATGTAGTTAATTATTGGATTAAAGTCTGATTTAAGGTGTATTTTTACGTCCAATTTGTCCAATGTACAACACTGAATATAGGGTCCTGATCAAGATGCTCACAATAATCTCGTGTCTATTAGAAAAAGATCTGGAATTGGAAACGTTAATATTACAAAATCAAACGTTACAGGACACTATGGATCAATTACTATAGGCGGTCAATCGTTTAATGTAATATTCGATACAAGAAGTTCTGATTTTTGGGTTAGTAAATTTTTTAAAAAAAAAATAATTATATTTTCTTAACCAGAAAACCTCTTATATCTGTAGGTCCCGTCCCTTACTCGAATTGTACTTCTTGCGTTAACCACACAAATTCAACGAAAGTTTATCAGAAACATTTAAGTACATTGGTAATTCTTTCAATATGTCATACGGTGATACTGAACTCAGTGCCTTTACCGCGAAAGATAATCTTTTAGTAGCAATATAAAATCTGCTGACCAAATATTCGGTCTTACGATTAACGAAACTGGATCCTTGCATGAAGCAGAATTTGTTGGCATGGCTTTTGACGCTCTTAGTGTTGAAAATGCTACAACTCCATTTTCAAACATGGTTAAACAAAAAACTGTTAAAATCCTTATTTTAGTTTTTATTTTCAACAAACAAATGATAAGGGTGATGGAGGAACATTAACTCTTGGTGATATTGACACAACTAAATTCACAGGGAACCTTAATTATTACAATAAACTACCTTAAACGGTTCATATAAATATTGGATGACTGAGGTGTTTGATGATGTTTCTATTAATGGTAATAAACTTAGTAAATTTGATAATATCACACAAAGAAAGGCTATGTTTGATACTGGATCTTCCACGATATTGACATCAGAAACTCTGGGCTTTTATAACTTCATTCATGGATCTTATCAAGATGATGGTATTTATCATGTGCCTTGTGACATAAAAGATAAATAACACTTATATTTGGTGGAATACTTTACAAAAATCCGACAATTTCGAGATATGAATTATTTGCCAATAATAAGCAATATATAGACATTATTAGTACTATATTAGCAAATTTAATAATTTATTACAAGATTATTTCATTATCAGAACTTGGCTAAATAATGGTAATGTTTAGGCCTTTATTATTACTAAAATATTGATAATGTATTGCTAATATTAGCATTTTATTAGCAAAATAATTAACAAATATATTTATAAAATTAAACTATAGTAATAAAATGCTAATAAATTACTTATATTTGCAAAAGTTTGTACATTATCATCTTCGTTAAATTGCTTATTTTTAGCAAGTTCAATTTTGACAGATGTTTGTAAAGTAAGTTTTAAAATTGATCCATCAGACTTGATCTTTGCATATGATGACCATGATTGTATTTCCGCTTCAATTTGAAAATTTTAGTGATAACACAAATAGTTGATTGATGCCCATTTTTGAAAAATGTCTATTCTGTGTATAATATAAAATATTATACGATTGGATTAGCTCTTTTATCTTAATGATACAAATTTTTTTTTTTTATACTGTACTTGAACTAATGATCGAGATCGTGCAAAAGTGCTATTACTAATTGAAGTTACCCTAACTAAATTATTAAATTTTAGCCAATTAGCACAATTCAATTATAAAAAAATATATGGTCTCGTTCATCTTTTTTTTCATTTCAATAATGAACTCATTTGACGAGCTAAATTATTTTATGCTAATTTTATGCTAATTAAAAATTGAGATCCAGCCTATCAATTTAATGATAAATACGTATTTATTAATGATGATAATAAATTTAAGTAATTCTGTATGCTTTATTTAATTTTTTATTTATGCTTGGATAAATCGGTTTATATTTTTTTTTTATTTCATTATAATTGAGTCGATCTTTTTTGTTTTATTCAATATACTTGAATCGATTTTTTTTTTGTTTTTATTCATTATACTTGGATCACCTTTATTACTGCTTATTTTACAATTTTTTCTTCAATTTTTTCGAAAATATAGCTTCACGACTCGTGAGCACTTAAATTAAATATTAGAAGTCTTCAACGAAAGGAAAAGTAAACGACATTTAATTGATAGAAATCGCCATAACGAGTGTCTAAATTTAAATTTATAAATTTTTAGTGTGGCAAAATTTTCAAATAGTAGATAGCTAATACCTTCAAAATTTTTCATTTTGATACAGCAAAAGAGATGTAATACATGAAAGATGGCTATAATTATCATAATTTAGGAATACAAATTCACTAAACTAGGTAGGTTAGGGTGAACCAGGGACGATGATTTTCTGCAAAATGCAGATGCCGCAGAATTCACCAAATAAAACCATGGTTATATCCATCAGTATGCTAAAACTAATATAGCAATAAAGTAAATAATCAAGTTATTATGCCTCAACGCTTTTTGATTGGTTATACAGCCCGTGATCAAAATGTTAAGACTAATATAGCGATGACATCATAATTATCACAATTCAAATTCATTAACAATTGTTTAATCACGACAGTATTGTGTGTCGAAATGTAACAAATTTTTTACGGTAAATCATGATTCAACCAAATATTGAGGTTACAGCATGGAATGAATGGAATCCAGGTATTTTATACCCCTTCTGATTAACTTAATACCGAAATTATAGCTGATCAGTATGGTATAGATTTGCGAAAATCGATACTATACCGGTACATAACTATACTCTGGTCATCCGTACGGAAAATTTTTTTACAATAAATCACCACAATAATCGGTAAGTTTTATAACAAAATTCTACAATAAATTGTGATCGAAACCACACCTGTTAATTCCAATACGAGTTAGCTCAAAACCATACTGCATTGGGGTGTTCGATACACTATGAAAATCAAATCTATGTGTGGTATCATATAAAATTCTAATAAGACAGATCTTTAAATGATTTTTCCTGATTAAGCAATCTAGAGTTCCAATCCGGATAGCATTTATCCGGATAATTATCAGATATTCGGGTGACACCTACCCGGGCCAAATCACTAGTAACAACTAAAAAAAAACCTTACATTAATTTTCTATAGGACTTCCTACACCAAATTCTATCTTAAAATTTTGATACGCAATAATTAATTATATTTCGCAAATCTCACTGCATTTGTCTGGTTAATTTATTAAATTCGAAATTGGCATTTCATTTTGTCAGATATTTGAAATAAACTATTTAAATGTTGTATATTCCAGATATAACAGCTTCATATTAGCATTTGTAGCCAAATAAATGTAATGAGTAAAGTGGTGGCACTTTGTGCTTATATAGAATCCGGATTCAATAATTGAATTCGGATTTATCCAAATTCGGATTATCATCCGGGTACATAAAGTAGGATCCGAATTTAATCTGGATTGCCCTTAAAGAATAGGATCGAAACACTGGTAAATTTTATTATAAAGTTCGGATTAGCATCATGGTAACTTTTTAAGAATTAAACTTTTTGACCAATTTTACATATAAGAACGGATAGTTTGGTATAGAGAGAGTTGAATGTATAATTTTTGTGCACCAACATGCACAATCATTAGGATTATTAACAATTATAATTTTTGTGCACTGACATACACAATTATTAAGATTCATGACAATTATATTTCTAGTGCACTAACATTATGATTATTATAATTATTAAGACTCCTTAATGATTACAATTTTATGCACAATCATTAAGATTCTAATTTTCATAATTTTTGTGCACTAATGTGCACAATTATTAAGATTCTTAATGATCATAATTTTAGTGCGCTGATATCACAAATATCACAATTATTAAGATTTTTTAATAATTACAATTTCTGTATACTAATGTGCACAATCATTAAGATTCTTAACTATCATAATTTTTATGCACTAACATAAGACTCTTAATAATTATAATTTCAGTACTCTTATGCTATAATTATCACAATCATTAAAATACCTTAATGATTACAATTTTTGTACATAATATAATGATCATCACAATTATTAAGATTCGTTAATAATTATAATTTCAGTGCATTAATATTATGATTATCACAATTGTTAAGGTTCTTAATGATTATAAGTTTTGTACATAATATTACAATTGTCACATTCATTAAGATCTTTAATAATCATAATTCTATGTTCTAATGTGATAATTGTTAAGATACTTGGCAATTATAATTCTGTGCACTAATGTGATGATCATTAAGACCCTTAATGATCATATTGATATGCAGAAAAACATTTATTCTGTAAGTAAATAAATATTTATTTGGTTGTTTTTTTACTCTTAACAATTATAATTTCTGTGTATTGACATGTACAAACATATTTAATCTGTGTGTAACAAATATTTATCTTTTGTTTTTTGTTTACATTTATAATTTTTATTATATTTTTATATAAATTTTTTTTATAACTCCCAAATAAAAAGATCTGCAAAAAACCTCAAAAATAAGCAAAATTACTATAAATAGGGGACATCTAAAGTGGAAACAACTCATAGTTAGGGTTGCTGGTGCACATATAAATTTAGTGGTGCACCATTGGTGCACCATTAAGTTTTTTGGTGCATAGGTGCACCTAGTGGTGCACCATATTAAAAAATATTAATATTAAAAATTAAATTTTTTTATTATAAATAATAGCAAATTTTAATAATTAAAATTTTAAATTAATATTTAATTATTTTTAATTATTTTATTAATTATTTATATATAAAACCTCTAAACTTTATAAAAATTAATATTATCTTTGTATTGTTACAATGATACTTTGTAATAAATTAATAAAGACAAAGTTATTGCTTAAATTTTTAAAAAATTCTTAAATAAAATTCTATTATTACTTCTAAAAAACTATTTATAGTATGTCTTTAATATGTAATTGTCAAAATTTAAGATATTTTAAAATATATAAATGAAAAAAATCAAATTTCAAATAAAAATTTACAATCATAAAGTATTAATTATTATTGTTATTATATAAGCTTAAAAATCAAAATAAATAAGATTTAAGAATCATTGATTTAAAAATAAATACATTAGTAATTTAATTAAAATCAGACACCTGAACCTTAATTCTGAATCCCTAATATTTTGTCTAATAAATGGTTGTTAACTCACAATTAGATCAATATATATGATTGAAAGCTAAAAAACATATCTTAAAATAATTGCATGCTCAAACTAAAAGAAAATTAATAACTTTATTTTGGTTTTTTTTGTAGTAATATAGGCAGAATATAGCATACATATATATATAACTTTTTTTGTACTAAATTAACAACTTGTTTCAATTAATTAAAAGCTGTAAAACTCATTGAGGCACATCTAATAGTGGCCCAGTGGGTAGTGAGTTATTGTTAAACAATGATTGGCCAACTAAGTAAAATCTCTATATAAACAATGTTTATATAGAGATTTTATATAGTTAGCCACTTATTTTTAATAATATATCTCATCATCTACTAGGTTGATTTGAATGATCTAACTACCATTAGATGCATCTTGATGAGCTCTACAACTTTCAATTAATCAATCAAGTTGTTAACTTAGTACAAATAAAAGGTTATATGTATGCACTCCACATTCCTCCTATAGTAATTTTTATATATGATTTGTGTTATATTACCAATTACTAAAGTCAAATATGATTGGCTCGCCACCATGCACCATGCTAGTGTCTGGTGCACCAGGTGCACCACCCAACTTAGTGCACCATTGGTGCACCAAGCATCCTGCACCAGCAACCTTAGGGTTAGGGCCTTAACGTTAGAGGCTATAGGGTTAGAATGATGCTTATTATATGTAAAATTCCATTCTCATCATTTTTAATCAGTGCATCAAAATCGATTTAAACATTAGTTTTTGCATATTTTCGCTTTTTTCTTCTTTTACGCGTGTTCGGATTCTTCGTCGGGATAATCCGGAATAGTCACAATTTGCACTCTAGGAGTTTGTATTACCCGCGCAAATAAGTGGATGCGTACGTACATACGTACATACAGTACATAGGGAAATTCGATTCTCTAATGTCACAAATTTTAATTTGTGATACTATATAATACTCGTGTAACGTAGATCCCGGAAGTTATCGGATTCGGATTTCCATGTTTTAACCTTTGCTTTTAATTATTATTAATAATTATTGATTCATTTATTTATCGACAATCTAATATAACCAGCTGCAGATTAGAGATTGTACGATCCAATGTCAGTGAAAGGGCTCCGATGGATTAATGCAGATTACAATATAATAAATCATCTACTTTGTAATAACAATCATATTTTTTTTAAGGAGAAACAAAATATAATCTATTAATTTTTAAAATAAATAAAAGCAACGAAAATTGCCATCTTCATTATTTGCTTTTTAACGATTTCTTTTTTTTTATTTACTTTAATAAAAATGAATAAAAAATTTACATTTTATTTATTAATTGCATTAATAATGATTCCTAGTCATGCATCAATAATTTCTCAAAGAAACAATGTTAGTAACACCCTTGCCTTTCGAACACTAGAGAAAATTAAAGAAACATCAAGGTTTAAGAATAAACACAAAAGAAACAAAGGAAACAAAACAAGAAACGAAAATAAAATATATCCTAGAAATGAAGTAGTAGAACCTGTGTCTAGCAAAATGTACACACATAATTTTCCTATTGGGCTATTTTTAATCGACAATGAAGAAATACATGTAGAGGATAACATTTGCACTGCTAGTGTAATAAATACTGCAAATGGAAATATCGGGCTCACTGCTGCGCATTGCCTTTTTGACATTGATGGGATACCGATTGATCTAGATCTCTTATCGTTTTCTCCTGGATATGACAATGGAGATGATGGACCGTTAGGAGCTATTCCTATAGAAGCCACTGCAATACCATTTGTTCATATGGTAGATCTTGAAACAAAAGATTATGCATTAGTAAGGTTTAATTTTGCTAGAGGGAAACTACAAGATTATACAGGAGCTCTTGGTTATAGGTTCGATATAGGAGATGATGAACCAACAAATGCATTTGGTTATCCAAAGAACGGTGGTTTAGAGGATTGTCCTAAAGATGGAGAACATCTTTGCGAGTGGCAAGGCAATACAGAAAAGACAGATTATTATACCATAAGTAATGTAGCTCTGGGGGATGGTTCAAGTGGAGGTCCTTTTATATCTCAATATGATAGAGATGAAAATTTAGGTTATGCTTATGCTGTTTATCGAGGTTATGATATTCAGAATAATCAAGGTATTGCAGCTATTTGGGATGAAATAACTTTTTTTAATTTACTATTACAACTAACACCATAATATATTTATAAACTGTTTTTATTAAATTTTATATAGTCAGACCTTCATTTTAAAAACGTTATATAAGTTTGATATTTTAATATTATTATAATGAATAATTTCTTATAATAAATAAATAAATAAATATGCAAAAATTGTTGTCACTAACAAGATACACCTAACTTTAACATAAAATACATGTTCGCATGTGACAAGTAATAATAATTCATTTTAATGCTAACAATTTCGTTAAAAAATTTCTTAATCCAATAGTTTTCCAATAAAAGTCATGCAAAATCACGGAAACAATAATATTTGGATAGTACATCTCTCTAGTTAAAATTATTAAAAGTAAGAAACTCGTATTCGAAGTTGTTAATTTTTCTTAGTATTTTATACCTTAGATTATTTGAGTAATCATTTTTGAACAATGATAAATTATCATATTAAGTGGTTTCGAATTTGAATTCGTAAATCTTATTTTGATAATGTACCGTATTTATTATCAAATAAGCGATGTACAATACCTTATTTATTTTTTACTTAAAAATTCGAATACACTTTAAATTGTTTTATTGTTAATCGATAATGTTTCTAATATCATTTTATGTTTAACATGCCTAAAATTTCACATTGACAACATCAAATTAAACCAATAAATAATCTTTTAAGCACATTTGAATGAGTACTCAACTAGCACGAATAAGGATATCACTAAAGTTCTGGATAAAGAAATTATTGTCGACCTATTGGAATTAATACAATCCATAGAACTGGATCGATATCTCACTATACGTGAAAAAACAATTAAATCTAGCGATTTTTTTCAATTTCATTTGCTTAATTATAATAGTTGCTTGAAAGTTCTCTTTGGAGTATATTAATATATAAGATAACTTAGGTAATATACTGGCAATATTTGCTAAGTTATATGAAAAAAACAAATCTAAGCAAAAGTTTAATAATTTATATAAAAAATATTTTAAGTGAAAGTTTATAAAAAATAATTTAAGCGAAGGTTTAATAAATAATATAAAAAATAATTTAAGCGCAGGTTTAGTAAGTTATATAAAAAGAATAATTTGAGCAAAGGTTTAGTAAGCTTATAGAAAAATAACTTAAGTGAAGGTTTAATAAGTAATTTGAGCAAAGGTTCAGTAAGTAATTAGAGCAAAGGTTCAGTAAGTTATATAAAAAAAATAATTTAAGTGAAAGTTTAATAAGTAGTTTGCACAAAGGTTCAATAAGTAATTTGAACGAAGTTTCAGTAAATAATTTGAGCGAAGTTTCAGTAAGTTATATAAAAATAATAATTTGAACAAAGGTTTAATAAATAATTTGAACAAAGGTTTAATAAATAATTTGACAAAGGTTCCATAAGTAATTATTGAGCGAAGGTTCATTAAGTAATTTGAACGAAAGTTTTATTTTTTACTCTGTATTTTGTTATTATCAAAAATAGTTTGTTGTCTGCATAATAAAAAATTTTTTACTGAATTCGTCAAATGGTAATCTCTAATCATTCCCATTTCATTTTCCGATTTCAAAATTTTGATACACAAATGGGATCTTGCTAGGAAAATGACCCTCCGAGGCTATATAGATTTTATGAATAAAATTCAAATTTATCAGCTATCTAATAGTTCAATTTAAACGAATTTTAATTTTATTTCGTAAAGCTCACTAATCTCTACATTATAAAAAACGGTTATTTGAATTAGATCATTGGATAGCGAGCAAATTTGAATTTTGTTTATCAAATCTTCATGGCCTCACTATTTTTTTTCAATTCTGAAACCCCTTATTTGGAATATTTGAATTATTCTTTTTTTCAGTTTAATTCTCTCGAAATATTTGAAACAGGAGCGACCGTCCCATCAATTTTGAAGATCGCTACACGCTTTACAATGCTACGTATTTTGAGAAACTCACGCAACCTATCTTTGCTATTAAATATACTATTACTAGGCTGTCAAAATTTAATTCGTTGCGAAAAAAAAAAACGATGAATAAGTTAAAAAATAACGTTTTCAAGAAGTAAAGTGAGTAGTAACCTTTGATAAACGGCGGTATATAAGCTTTTCTATGTTTATTATATTCATTTATTAAAATCCTTTAAGTTTAAATAAAACAGTTTAAAAGCAATCTGCTAACTACATATTACTGTATATCTTCTTTTTTTTTTTTATATATGCTAGAATGTAAAAAAGAATCCATATTCGATAATGCGAGCATGTATATATTAGAATTTTAAAATTTAATAAAGCAATTGGTATTACGAACAAGATGTTAGGTTTTTGTTATATATAATCAAATATATACTGTACACGATATAGATTTTCTGTAAGATATGATAATTAAATGTTAGATACAGTATATAATAGATAAATTGAATAGATAAGAGTATACATTCTTATCTTATGATAAAATCGAATTAAGCTTTAAAATGAAAAATTTTTTATTAAAACGCAAATCGCAAATCGGTTGGTCGATCAGCATGCATTTTACTTATTTGTGCGAGTAATACAAACCAAAAAAGGAAATCCGATTTTGAAATAAACTAAAGTGCGTGAGATAAAAAGTTAGGGTTAGAGCCTTAACATTAGAGGCTATTGGGTTATATTGCTGCTTATAATATGTAAAATTTCATTCTCGTCATTTTTAATTAGTGAACCAAGATTGATTTAAACACTAGTTCTTGCTTATTTTCGCTTTTTTCTTCTTTTACGCGTGTTTGATTCTTTGTCGGGCTGATCCTGAATAGTCAAAATTTGCACTCTCCGATTAGCTATTTCCTCTCGCAAATAAGTGGATGCGATCAGCATGTGGCATTTGTATTTACGATTTAATTGGTTGGGAGATTCACGCAAGATCTACAATTAGTGTAATTTGATCATATTCTACATTTTAATGCAATTATAGACCCTTTGAAGGGGCATATCGTCGAATAAAAATGCGCGTAAATTACTGGGTTGGGTGTGCGCTCTGCCATAAATGTGGTGTGGTCCTATGCGTTTGGATATGTATTCTTGTTTTTTGTGTTTTTTTGTTCTTTTTTGTATAAAAAATAGTTATCGTAAAGATCATATACAAGGCCCTGGTCTGTTACATTTCACCAACTTTAAAACCTATAATAAGCCAGAATATAGTACACAATTGAGTATTATATTGTAACAAGGTAAACCCAAAGTACGTACGTACGTACTTTACATTCATAATAAGCTATCTAAGTTTTTTAAAACACCGCATTTATTTAATCGGGATCTTGTGAATCGCACACAGGTCTAATTCATAGGGGTCTATTATCTAAGGGAATCTTTTATGATTTTATATGGCAAATACCTTCTTCTATAACACAAAGAAATCGAGTTCCCAGTTTAGAACTATTTAAGTTTTTTTTTTTTTTTTTATAAAATAGACATTAGTAAATTTAAATTACTAAGAACATACAATTTCCAGAATCGAAATAAATAAAGATAGATTTGAACAATCGGATTCAAATTATTTTGTTTTCAGTAACAGAATTAAATTACGGAATTGCTAGCCTAATTAAAATTAGGACCAATGATAAATGAATTTGTAACTTTAACAAAATGAAAAGAGAGTTTATTTAAATTTGATAAATTAATTACAGATATGACAACAGGGAGGTTGTATCATGGAAAATATTGAAAGCAATTTTACGAACGAATCCTTTAAAGCACTTGATATATCATATTTCAATAGGCTTATAACTTATCTAAATAATTCAATTGATAAATTATTATTATATTTAACCTAAATCAACGAGAATAGGACAAGAAGTATGGTGTACAGCACCGGACAGCAGAAAATATTTACATTTTATATATAAAATATAAAAACACTTATGAACTACAAGTAGTGATGTGCCATTTATATGATGTCCAAATTTTTTTAGCGTACAGTACGTACAGTACGTACAGTACGTATAGTGCTTATATAGTAAAATTGCTCTAGTGGTTATATTTTAAAATTTTTTTAAATATTAGTCTATATTACAATTAATATAATATTTAATTCTATTTTAATAGATAAATATTTAGGTCGTTCGAAGTTAATTATCTGCTTAACACCACTTTCCAGGACTCCCATAAGAGAGGCAAATGAAACGAACATATAAAATGAACAAACTGTAGTAAATCTATTATAAACGAATTGATTTCAAGTTAAATTTAGTTCAGAGATTTTAGTCGAGTTGCTAATTAGGTCAGATAAATTTGATTCAATAGCAAAAAAAAAATTAATAAATAAAAAATTAAATAATGCATTTATCCAAGAAAAAGACTTTGTACGTATAGGCAAAATTCTCGTGATCTAGTGATCGGATCTGCATCATTTTAAAAGTATGCAGCTAGTGATGTGTAATCATTAAAATAATACCCAAATTTTTTAGCTTATTGTACGGGTCTTATGTGACAACCCGTGCTTTTTTCATTTACTTATTGGCACGGGATTGTTACGTCAGACACCGTGCAATAAGATAGTTATTATATGGGTATGTTGAATAACCCGTTACATACACGGGTTCATATTTAAATCCCGTGCCTTCGGCACGGAATATGAACCCGTGTGTAACTGGGTTATTCACTACAACCCATACAATAACTATTATGTACAGTACGTATAGTGCTTATATAAAAAATTAAGATCATATAATAAAATTAAATTAGTATCTATATTTTATTTTTTTTTAATGTTATTCTATATTATAATTAATGTTTAAACCTATTTTAATAAGCAAATATTTAATATAGCAAATTAGTAATATTGTGTACATATCTGCTTAATTTTATTAAGGCGCTACTTTATATATCTAAAGTAGATACTTTAGATAGATCGCTACTTTAGATGCAATATGTACAAATTTAATTTATCTAACAAGAAAGCTTCATCAGGTGTTGATCAATTAACGAATTTGATTGGTCAATTGGCACATAAATATTTCTATCGACCCCTCTTAATAAATGATCGGCAAAAATTTTAGCGTACAGTACGTACAGTACGTACAGTACTGTACGTATAGTACTGTACGTGGCACATCACTAACTACAAGAATCGCTGGGAAATTTGTAATTATCTGATAATCTGGACGGCAAAAATTCTGACCAAAAATTTACGAAAAATAGAAAAATCTAGTTCTTGTTCTTTATGGCTGTTAATCGGTCCGGTCCAGACCGACGGTCCTTCGGTCCGTCCAGGGACCGGGCCGGTCCGGTCCTTTTTAGGACGGACCGAAAGGGCCGTCGGTCCTAATAGTAAATATCAATAAACTAAATATTATTATAATAATACGCATTTTTGAAACAACTATAAAATGTTTTTTTTTGGTTAAAATTCAATTACAAACCCCTTAGTTTGTTAAACAATATTAAACCACGTTTTAATGTATAATGAGAACGGTCTGTTGATAACGTTAATAAAATAGAGAAATTTATTACAGCAATGGCGTGATCAGTTGATTTACAATTTGCACTGTATTTGTGCGAAAGAACGCCTATGGGCATTATTTTGGAACACGAGTTTGAAACAAGCTAATGATTAATTTAGCCGAGGATTTTTAATAATAAAAATTATAAGGTGAGACCAATTTAATTCGGTGGTTTACGTTACATTCCTTTCTCAAAAGAGGGGGGAGGGGGAACGGAACATATATATAGTAAACTTTAAAATTTTTTTCTCGATCAGAAATTATTGGGCTCCCTCGCTCAGTGTTGTCATGGGACACAGACACGGACGGCGGACAGTCCAGGACGGGACGTCCGGGACATGTCCGCCAGAATTTTTTTTGTCCTGGACGTTCAGCTAATCAACATATGATAACCAGCCAATAAAATTCTTTGTATCCTCTGGAAATTATCACTTAACCCAAACCAAGGGTCTGTATATTCCGCAATTTGATTGGTTTACCCGGCGGACATGTCCCGGACATAGTAGGAACAAAGTTAAAAATTAGGCGGACATTGTCCGTGTACAATATCATGTCAGGACAATATTGTGGACATGTCCCGGACATCCTATCCCGGACTGTCCGTGTCCCTGTAAAATTGGCGGGACAATGTCTGTGTACAGCACTGCCCTCGCTTGTCTTTTAAGTTCGTTCAATTTCTCTTTGGAAAGTTTCGGAACCTTGCAATTTCTAATCTTAATTCTATCCGGCATTAAGTTCTCTGGCTAAAATTACGAAAATTATGTATGTATCTCAAAAATATTTACTAATAGAAAGGGGTAATGTAAACTACCGATCGAATTGGTCTCGTCTAACTAAGATATGGATAACATTAGTACATTTAAGGTATCGCCTGACTAAAAATTTCGACTTAATGCATGCATAAGGATGAGGCTTAATTTTAGTCAGGCACTACTTTAGATAGGGTCTTTTTAGATGCAACAATACCCGATCTCATTAATTCCACCAAACACTCTGATTTCGTGATACCCTGATCGATCGTGTGATCTCGTGAGTCACTCAAATTATATTTTCGTTTCACCTTTGCTGTTTTCAAATCATTATAAATTTCGTCATTATTTGTACTCCTTCTACTAAATGCAAGGGCTCTTCAGAAATCACGCGACACATAGTAAGGTTTGTAACCGTAACTAGTGATAGAAACTATAAGAATTCCAACGTGAACTACATAATTCAACCCTAACCATAAATTGTGATTATTAGAATTGCGAGCAAACTTTGTATGAGAATTTTTACAATAATTCATGATAGGAATCAAGATAATTACGATACAAACTCAACCTTAAAACATATTATGTGTCGAGTAGTCTTTTCATTGTTACCGAAATGGCATGCAAGCCGTGTATTTATATATTCAATAAAACTTTGCTCTATCAATGGATCCAATAAAAGAATTTAATTGTTTATCTGATCAAATGACCAATCAAATTCTTTGTTGAATTTATTAAGTGATTTCTATAAGTAAGAGGGAGGAGGATAAAAAGAGGGGGGAGGGGGTAACGTAAATCACCAAATTAAATTGGTCTGGCCTAATTTGCATTTGACTAAATTAACTATTAGCTTGCCTCAAACTCGTGTTCAAAACAACGCCTATAAGCAAATACAAGATTATCTAGCTATTATGTCTACTAGTGTTCCATGTGAACAACTATTTAGTTTAACTGGATTAAAAGTTACTAAATCACGAAATTCTCTTGATAATGAAACAGTTCGGGCTGTTTTGTATTAAAATCTTGGTTTACTAAAGACTTACCAATCTAAATTTTAATTTTATAAAAATTTTTTTTCCTGCTAGCAGGTTTTTTTTTTAATGGAATTTATAATTTATTGCACGGTGCAATATATTGCACCCCCTATTATAACAATATGGATTATCAATTTTGTGTAACAAACAATTAAAGAAATTTTATCAAAGCAAAAAATAAAATTTAATTAATATTAGAGTTAGGGTTAAGGCCTAGGATGAAGCAGAAGTATAGTTTATGCCAAAATTTCATGAGGAGTATTTTTTATTAGAACTCCAAAGGTGGTTTCATAGGCAAAATTTTTAATTAATAGAAGGGGTGCAATGTATTGCAGGTGCAATAAATTATAAAACCTTTTTTTATATACATATATAATTTTATTGTGCTTATAAAATAAGTATAAAACTTTTACATTATACATTTTACCGATTAAAAATTTTTTGGATTTTAACTTGGAAATAACCCGATACTAGTAGTATACTTTATTTTTTATATTTTGTTTTATTAATAAAAATATAGGTTTATAAATTTTTAAGTATTTGACAGGTATGTAAATGCTAACAATATTAATTTACTTTAATATTTTCATATATTAAGGCAATTCTTGTCTTGAATCAGTACAAGATTGAATATTTGGCGTACCCAATTATGATTATATTATTCAATCAAATTATCGAATGTAAGTGACAAAATATCTTTTTAAATGATTTTAACTATAATGTTCATATTTTACAAGTTAATTAAATGATGTTATTTTGCTATATTAATATACATAATTTATGTATGACTAAAATTATCAAACGTATTAATTATTGTTCTCTTATAACATATAAGCAACTATTACAAATTTGAAAAGCTTATTGTAAATGTATTGAAATTCTTCATACTGACAAACTTAATTTCATCGTTATAGCAAATTGTATTATATTGATCATTGGTCCGTCCGGTCTAGCTCTATTCAGTCCTATTCGGTCCTGGACCACAGTCCGGCCCGGTTTTTTAAAAGACTGGGCAGTCTTTTAACCAGGACGGACCGGACAGACCGATTAACAACCCTATTGTTCTTGCACTTGCACTTAAGCTTGTACATGCAGTTGCATTTGCGCTTACATTTGTTCTTGCACTTGCACTTGTTCTTGAACTTGAGATCATTATACAAAATGCTTTCAAATTCTTGAAGCATTTGATTGCTTTTTTTTTTAGCTATTTTTTTACTCAAAATTGTATTTACTGGGTAATTAATAACTGAAGCAAAATGTGAAAAATTCATGTTTTACGATTTTAAGAGAGTTGTTTAAGGGCATTAATAAAAAACTATTGATCTAAGTCTTATCTTGGTGAGACTACGTTAGAATATTTGATTAGCCAGTGGGACATTTGCGTTTTAATATTAAGACTAGCACCACCCAGTGTAAAGCTTATCTACATCTTAAATTTAATGTATTTTAAATAAGAACATGATTTCTTGTTTATTATATTGATTTAATAGGTCGATATAAATCAATTACAGTACATTTGTCACGGGCAAATAGTAATGTCGATTATAAATTTATACTGCGCCGCATTTCATGTGACATCCGATTATGCATAACCTCGATGTACGAAGCTTATTTGTGATTTAATATCATGCCATACATCGCCTGATACACATGGCATGTTAAAGTCGGATGAGATAAAATAACGTATGATTTTAGCTTCGCAGTTTCTATAATATTCGGAAAGTATAAAAAAAAGTTGTTTTGCTCTTTTAAAGACAATCTTCAGATTATTGATAGTAAAATTCAATAAAGAATATAATAAAACTCAGACTATATTAATACAAAAGCTATTTTAT
The DNA here is from genome assembly GCA_003550325.1 of Gigaspora rosea. Taxonomy (NCBI): domain Eukaryota; kingdom Fungi; phylum Glomeromycota; class Glomeromycetes; order Diversisporales; family Gigasporaceae; genus Gigaspora; species Gigaspora rosea. The sequence goes on along the minus strand of QKWP01000130.1, from coordinate 207,294 downwards.
TACTAAATCAGATTAAATTACCAAGTCACACCTCTGGCGAACTGCCTTCTTGTCATCATTTGCAACGTATTAATAAAATATTGTTCATTTTTCCCCCATAATATATTTTAAACTTATACTGGCTTTTCAGTTTTTTGCAAGTATATAATAAGAATTGTTGTAGCTGATGCTGAAAATGGCTGATGCTGAAATTTTAACCTATTTTGATACAAATTTCTTAAAAATATTTGGGGTAATTTTGACCACTTTTTTTTTTAGGGTTCTTCTAGGCATCTCTAGCTAGAGATATATAACTATATATCTCTGGCTTTTTAGCCAATTAAAATGAAAAAAAGTCACGTGATCTCTATTTTTGACTATTATGATAACGCTGAACAGGTCAATTGCTGTTGTGTAACCTGGACCTACAATTTCTCGTCTAACGATTTACAGAAAAAAAATAAAAATTTTAAAAACTTTGAGTGAATGTATCTCCACAACAACTTAACCAAAGTCAATAAAAATTTTTTTATTTGAATTCTATGAATTCATAGAATTCAAATAAAAAAAATTTCATCGATCTTGGTCAAGTGATTTGTGAGATACGTTCGCTCAAAGTTTTAAAAAAAATGTCGCAGCTTCTATTTTGACAGGCATGTTTGTTGTCATGGGGTAAATATTATATCTCTAATAACGGATGATTATTAATCTGTAAACTGCGCCACATTTCATATGACAATCGGTATGAACCGATTCTGCATATAATTAATCGTGTATAATCGATCATGCATGCTCGGGGCTCAGCGTAGGGCGAATGTTTTAGAACCATTCAATCTATCGTATAATAGGCATATTATAATAACATCGTAGTTAGAGCATCGTATAATTTTAGTCTTGTAGCTTCTATAAAATTCTATAATATTAGATTAGATATTCCCATAATATTTAAAAAGTATAAAAAGAAAGTTGTTGTGGCTCTTCTTCTAGTCAGTAATCTTCAGATTATCTAATATTTGAACTTTATATATAATTATAAAGTCAGATTACCCTCGTACCCCCTTATATTTATAATAAATCGTGTTAAATCACCAAGTCACACCTCTGGCGAGTTGCCTTTTTATTTTCTTTTGCATTGTAGAACTAAAGGACGTTCAATTCTCCCATAACATTTGGTGGTGACTGTGAAATCAGAACTTCTTACTTCGAAAATTTAAGGAAATTTAATGATGAACACTGAACAATTTAAGGAGTTTATGAAAATGATGTCCAGGAGATCAAGTTCCAAGGAAACCAACCACGTACAAATTAAATGTTTTTTCAGTACAGAAGACGAGAATTCCATTGAATGTTTGATGATTTCGAACGAGCCGCTGAAGCTAACAATTGGAATGGAGACCGTAGATTACAAATTGCCTCGGGATACCTAAAAAAAGCAGTGGCTGATTGGTATAAAGAAGAAAGAAGAAATATTTCTTATTGGAAAACCTGAAGTGAGAATGAAGTTGAAAGGAGAAAAAGTTTTTATTACCTTCTTGTGGAACAGTTTGCGCTTCCGGAAAAACAACATCGGTGGCAGCTTGAGCTTAATTTCTTGACCCAACAAGAACATGAAAGGATGGATACATATGCTACCAAGTTTAAAAGATTATTAAATTGTGTTAAATCACTAAGTCATGCCTCTGGCGAGTTGCCTTTTTTTAAAAAAAAATATATAATATAGATCTTTATACTTTCATATTGATTTGGCAAATATTAGTAAGACAAGAATAACATTAAAACACTTGATTTAAAAAATGTTTCTGTACAACAATTTGAAATTATTATATGGAGGAATATTCTTACGCGAAACTATAATGCATTATTAAATTTTGAGCTTATACTTATTGCTTATAAAATTTTTTTTGATGAATTAGCAAAGAATCTGAAACTCCTTTAAATTGAAAAAGAAGCTCATCAGCTTTGTTTACATTTCAATTGCGTTTATCAAAGAAGTTACCAGAATAACAAACTTCAAGAATTACACAAATGGAGCAATGATATTGTGGTAAAATACTCTGAAAAGATTTTTGACTCGGAAGAATTTATCATGATTCAAGAAAATGCATTAGTTTCACTTATTAGTCAAGATGAATTACAAATAAAAGAAGTAAATTTTTGGAATAATATTATTAAATGGTGTATTGCTCAAAACCCGAGCTACCAAGCAGATCAAGGAATCATTTTCGGTTGTCATTAGAGAAACGTATATAAAAAAAATTGCTTCATGGGTCAATAGAAAATAAATTATGAATATAGAAAAGGATAATCCATACGAATTTAATTTACTTCTTCGTGGAAGCAGAGAAGGATCTACTATGTTCTATTTTTGAATTAATAAGTAGAAATATTTGGTTATTGTTATAAAAGTTAATGGCACTGATGAAATTTTCAGTGGATATAATTGTGTCGGATAGGATACATCAGTTAAAGTTGATCCTGGGACACCTGACTATCATGTTAGATTAGCTAAGAGATACATGAATTCAAATGGGTACAAATGGTATACTATCAGATCTATTAATCATTTAGATTAAGATCTTGGAATGAAAAAAGTGATATTTAAAATGGATATTACATTAAAAAGAGAAGAGCATTGCCTGTGCATAAGTGCTTTAAGAATTAAGAGGGAATAGTCACTAGAAACTATATACCAGCGTGGTTCAGTGATATGAGTGAAGGTAATAGATACCGTTCACCTCTCACTGAATGTACCAAGTGGGTAGAAGGTTTCACAAATAATCCCTGTTACTACAGAAGAAGAAAAAGATGAAGTTAATATTCGTTAGACTTTAAAAATTCCAAAAAGAGAGTGGCCAGGTTGGCATAAAAGCCTTTGCAAAGAACCTGCAACACATGCGGTGGTGAAAGGCACTGCCGGGGGAGTGTTGAAACGCTATAGACTGATGCAAAAAGCCTGCATCAATAGTCTCCGATATTGCGTATATGCAGGTGTATATGTGTTCTTGTCAGTCTAAAAGGGAAAAAGGAAAGTAAACAAATATCGTAATAAGTCATCCAAATGATAATAATAAATGCATAGTAAAGATATAATAAGAAAAAGAGAACTATAAAAAATTTAAATAGAAAGGAAAGACAGGAAAATTGGTAGTTCATTAGCTTGAGGACTTTGGCCCATAGATAAGTATTAACACACTCGTTGTATAATTGTATTAATTACTCACTGATTTTTTATTTTTAGTTAAGATAGATCAAGAATCGGGTATCAAATGTACATATCAACTATTTAATATTTCGAAGTTGAATTTTGGTTCGATTGTGAACTTTGTTCACTAACATGTGATCACAAAGAAATAACATCACCAATTGATGACAATTACTGAAGTCTTACTGGAACTTACGATGAATTAGTTGCAAAGACAAAAGAAGAACAACCTTCTACCCTTCCTCTCTTATATAACTACTCTTACGCCTCATACCCACTTACCAAAATTTCGTCATATTTACCCAAATTCTTTTCCCACGAATACGTTAACAATATCTCATACCTTTCGTTCGGTTACTATGGCATCATAGTCTCTCTATTCAGTTACTAAAACTTGGATTTTTATGCGTGGGACGCATAAAATAAGCATGGGCGAGTGTCACAGGGTAAACATGACATTTCCAATAATGGATGATCATTAATCCGTAAACTGTGCCACATTTCATATGACAATCAGTATGAACTGATTCTGCATATAATTAATTGTGCATAATCGATCATGCATGCTCGGGGCTCAGCGTACGGCGAATGTTTTAGAACTATTCAATCTATCGTATAATAGGTGTATTATGATAACATCATAGATAGAGCATCGTATAATTTTAGTCTTGTAGCTTCTATAAGATTCCATAATGTTAGATTAGATATTCCCATAATGTTTAAAAAGTATAAAAAGAAAGCCATTGTGGCTCTTCTTCTAGTCAGTAATCTTCGGATTATCTTATATCTGAACTTCATATATAATTATAAAGTCAGATTACCCTCGTACCCCCTTATATTTATAATAAATCGTGTTAAATCCCCAAGTCACGCCTCTGGCGAGTTGCCTTTTTAACTTCTTTCGCATCATAGAACTAAAGGACGTTCAATTCTCACTGTAACACTGTCAAAATAGAAGCAGCGACAATTTTTTTAAAACTTTGAGTGACCGTATCTCCACAACCACTTGACCAAGGTCGATGAAAATTTTTTATTTGAATTCTATGAATCATAGAATTCAAATAAAAAAATTTTCATCGACCTTGGTTAAGTAGTTGTAGAGATATATTAGATATATTCGTTCAAAGTTTGAGTAAAGTCAAAATGCCTGTCAAAATAGAAGTTGTCAATTTTTTTAAAACCTTTGAGCGAATGTATCTCCACAACCACTTGATACTATACATCTAAAAATCTTATATTTTCATATCGATACATATAGTTATACTGTATTTAGTTGTATACCGAGTTGTCCAACATTTTTCTAAATTAAGCCTGTTACTGCATCAAATGACAAAATCATACAATCATAATCATGGTCGTTTTCACTAAACAATTATGACATAATAATTATATTAATATAAATTTTATTTTATTAATGAAATTGTAGCATGAAATAACAATTCTATCTATTGCACAACAAAAACAGATTCAAAGTAGCTAACCTAACCCTAATTATCTAACCACTATTTTCACCTATCTAACTATAATCTTAACTATCTACATTAATCCAACTACACAATATTTTATAACAAACAAATAGTTACCAAATGGTGCAAACCAACACCAACAATGTACTTAATCACTCAATCAACCCAAAAGCAACCCATAGAATGGTGAATCCTACAGCACCATCAAAGAAGATGGCACGAAATCGACACCAAAGACATAGTAGAACACCTGCATAAAAAAGTGGGTGTTAATTATGCACCAACAAAGAAAAAACACGAGATACTTGAAACAAATCAAGTAACAAAATCCAACCAATAAAACAACGAAACCCACCACAAAGAAAAAACACGAGATACTTGAAACAAATCAAACAACAAGATCCAACTCATAGAACAATGAAACCTACTACCAAAGAAAACGGCGCGAAACTGATACCAACGACATAGTAGAACACCTACAAAGAAAAGTGGGTGTAAATTATGCACCAATAAAGAAAAACACAAGATACTTGAAACAAATTCAATCCATAGAACAACGAAACCCACCAACAAAGAAGATGGCGCAAAATTGACACCAACAATATAGTAGAACACCTACAAATAAAAGTAGGTGTTAATTATGCATAAAGAAAAAACAAGCAACAAAATCCAACCCATAGAATGATGAAACCCACCACCAAAGAAGATGGCGCGAAATCAATACCAATGACATAGTAGAACACCTACAAAAAAGCAGGTGTTAATTATGCACCAATAAAAAAAATACACGAGATACTTAAAACAAATCAAGCAACAAAATCCAACCCATAGAACAATGAAACCTACTACAAAGAAAAAACACGAGACACTTGAAACAAGCAACAAAATCTAATCCATAGAATGACGAAATGTACCATCAAAGAAGATGGCGCGAAATCAACACCAATGACATAGTATAACATCTACAAAGAAAAGTGGGTGTTAATAATGCACCAATAAAGAAAAAACATAAGATATTTAAAGCAACAAAATTCAACCAAAGAACGATGAAACCCACCTATACTAGACAATGACAAAACACCTGCAAATAAAAGTGGGTATTAGTTAAGAAACAAATCAAACAAAATCAAACAACAAAATCCAACCCATAAAATGGCGAAACCCATATATAAATAGCACCAAACCAGATTGCGCAAAATCAAAACAGCACTGTGGCAGCAACGGTGGCACCAACGATGATACCAACGACGAAACAAGCAAATAAAAATTTTAGTATAGTGAAAAAAAACAAACAAAAGATCAAAGATGATCTTGTGTCATTTATCTAGCAGCAGCCAATAATGGCTTGGTGATGCAAAGTAAGATCGTTCAACCTTGCATCGGCAATCAGATATACACATGAGTCTTAGTTATGTGATTTTCTAGTTTGTTGATTGGTTAAAAGGACCAGATATATATAAGCTAGGCATCTCTAGCTAGAGATGCCTAGAATTTCCCTTTTTTTTAGAGTTGGGTTAGGGTTAGGGTGTCCAGGATTATGCTATTAGCATAATTTAGCATAATTTGAGTTCGCTAGCATTATTATGCTGGCGCAGAATTCAGCATAATTTACATTTTCTAGAATAAATTTTAGCATAATTTGGGTATTTTTGACAGTTTTAGCTATTATATATATGGGAATAGAAATTTGTCGCTCCGCGACATGTCGCACCCCGATTCGGCCAATCAAATCGCACGATTTTTGTAGGCAAAAAATTTTATTTTTTAAAAATTCAAAATTTTACTAGTAAAATGTAAAAATAAATAAGCGATATCAAAGCATATAATGTAAAATTTTATTCTGAACAACTTTTTCTAAGTCATAAAGATAGATTATCTTAGTAAAAAAACGTTTTATAAGAAAAATCAAAATTTCGAACGTTAGCACATATAAAACTTTTATTTACTAATATAAATCTATCTTTATGTTTAAGAATTATATGTAAAAATTTTATGCTAAACAACTTTTTCTAAGTTAAAAAGGTAGATTGTTTTAGTAAAAAAAAAGTTTTATATGTGCTAACTTTGGAAATTTTTGATTTTTCTTATAAACTGTTTTTTTTACTAAGACAATCTATCTTTATGACTTAGAAAAGGTTGTTCAGAATAAAATTTTACGTTATATGGCATGCTATTTTATATAAATTTTACACTTTATTATGTAAAATTTTTAATTTTTAAAAAAAATTTTTTTTGCCTATAAAATCGTGCGATTTGATTGGCCGAACCAGGGGGTGCAACATGTCGCGGGTGCGACAAATTTATTTTCCCTATATATATATACGGTACAGAGAAAAACCTCATTATTTCTTATAATACATATACCAGGAACGTAGTTATGCTTACATAACAAGAGTGTATAGTTAATTGCCATCTAGAATGGTGTCAGCAAAATCTTGCTTTGATTGGGCATGTTGATGGGCTGTGCTAGTGCAACGTACTGCTATTGTACTTATATGAGCATACCAGTGTTACTATCGGATGGGAGAGCATCAGACAACCACCAATATAGTCTTAGGATAGTAAACGGGTTATGTATCGGGATGGTTCTAAACAGAGGTCGGAATGGATGGATTATAATTAATTCGGGTTAAAAGAAGGAGGCGGGTTTTATTATTGTGACAAAGGGTATATTAAAGTAAATATGTAATAAATATAATAAACGTATTAACAAGTCAATCGATTATAAATCACTCAGTTCATGATAACAATAACTAAAACTATAAATCAAATAAATCAAATAACAAATATCAAATAACTAATAACTCAATCAATACGATATAATAGGAATTCACTCAGAAGACTTTTATTATAAAGGAGGAATCACTCAGATAAGCCTAACGATAATAAAGGTAATTACATTGGACTTATATACATGTTCGATCTATATAAATTATTTACACTACTCAGTTGTCGGGTTAACTTCCTTCCGTTATACATAATCAATTCGTCATTGAGTTATGCACTAACGCATTTCTAATTACATGCTAATATTCTTTTAAAACCTATAAACTTAATCATACTATTCTTGTGCGTGAGGGGCGAGACGATAATATTTAAATGCTTCATGTTCGTTCGTCCCTGAACGAAGCAATAATATTTCATACATAATTAATATGTGTACAGAAGCAATGACGTGATAAGGGGAAAGAATAATTCGTTCTATGATTAAGTAAGGCTGTTGTGACGCGTCGAATGTCTATATTACTAAGAATATCTAAATAAGGTAATAGGAGCAACATGTGTTACGAAGGTACAATCGAAAGGTTTAAGGATGATCGAATGTAACGATGGTCGATCAAATAAAGCAGGGGAGATAAAATTTTAAGTTACAGGGGTAACACCGGATTTGATATTCATATTATTTTGAGATAGCCGTAATATCATATGATGAAACAAAATCAGGTGAAAATGTTACGCGTTATTAAATTGACACGTGCTATTTCTCAATTTTCACCGATGAAATGACTTAGGTCAATTCGTGATGCAGGCATGAGACCACAGCAATATAATAAACTACTGATAATAATAACATATTATTAATAATAACAATGACGATAATTATAATTATTAATAATCACATTGATATTTTTTCATAAAAAAATTCGAATAAATATAATTCGTAAATAGTTATTTTTAAAAATTTTACATTATAAAAACTATAAAATTTATTAATTTAAAAAAATTTTTTTAAAAAAATCATTACCATTAAAAGCATAATTTTATATAATTAGCAAGCATAATTTACTATCATTAGCAGCAGAATTCTGGACACCCTAGTTAGAGTTTAGGGATAGAATTTATTATTAAAGAGTATATGGGGGTGGTCAATAGAAACCAAGCAAATTTATCTAATAAATTTGCTTGGTTTCTATTGACGACCCCATATGTGGATTTTAGCAGGGCATAAATTTTCAGATCGCGACCCCAAATTTCAGCATCAGTCGTTTTCAGCATCAGCTGCGACACTTATTAATAATTACATTTATATTTGCAATGATCTTTTTCATTAATATTTATAAAGATAGTTCTTTTATTGCTTCATCTTTTTTTTTTTATACACTTTATTGAACAAGGATATGACTTCGTGGATCTTCAGTATAACCCGAAATTCATGCTAAACCTTTAAGGTTCTTTATATTGGCGTAACAGAAGAACTGCTCATGCCTTAACAAGATAGGAATAACTTGGGGATGCAAGTTTGTTATGTCGAAAATTTTACGAAATAATCTGTGCTACCACCAGGTTGAGCATGATGGTCATGAAAAAACCTGGAAAAGTTAAATTTGTTTTTTTTTTTTAATAAAAAAAAAAAAATTTAGTAATTATCTTCATATTAGATTCGGGTTAGACAAGACACCCGACCAGATTCCTGCTGTTGCCAAAAAACAAATGCGGATGTGTTCTACGCGGGGAATGCAAAAATTATTAATTACATTGATAAAATATATATTAATATTCGAATGTATTCCTTTAATGTATGAAAAGTTAGCATTTAATATTTAGTGCTTTATTTTTATTTGCGTTTATCTATCTATTTATTTATTTTTTTAATGTTTTTACTTTATTATTATTATTATTATTTTCGCTTTTTTTTTTTATTATTAATTGATAAATGGATAGCGGTTCTAAAATGACAAATGACATTTCACGATTCACGAATAACAATTCCAATTGAGAATAAACATAAATTCGGAAATGATGCGGAACATTCCAATTGAGAATCAACATAAATTCAGATATGATGCGGAACATTATAATAATAAGGGGTTTCAGAATTAAGACGTATTTATTATTATCAAATAAGAGATGTACAAATCTTACTTATTTTTTTAATTAAAATTCGAATATATTATATTGTTAATCGATACTGCTTCTAATATCGTTTTATTATTATTAACTAGCACATGATCATGTGGCGGCTTCGCCGCCAGGTATGATTTAATATCGGGCATGTTAAACATTACTAATAAGTTCAACTTTTTTTAAATTTGAATGATTTGGTCTGATATACCGGGATAAGTCTTTATTGATTTGCGATCATAGATATGATTTATGCATAATTGAAGTGAAAGGATATAGTCTCAGAAATAGACAACATGTTATCTGGGTATCAACGGAAGATGTTGCGTATTTAATCCATGGCATTGGCTGACGGTTTCCCAGGCTTAATAATGTAAGTGGGCATTAATATGAAAGTGACTATCATAGATAGGATTTGCCTGATCGGTTAACTATTATCGGTCTATTTGCGATTATCTTTGTTAACGAACTTATAAATTATATAGGCTTAAAGTATTATTATTTTTAATAATATTAGAAAACGAAGTAAAGAAGATTACATGTACAAATATATACGAAAGAATTTATCATATAAAATTAGAGAATGTGTAATGTGGGATAAATGTGATGTTTATTATTAATAAATTCGAATTCATCAAGGGTTTAATAGGAGAATAAATTAAGTGAACTATTCACTATCTTTTAAACTTTTAAAAAAAAATTAAATTGAATTCTATCTCTATCTCGACCTTTATCAAGATAATTCGATCTTTAGCTCATGGAAATAATTTTGTTATTAATATTTTAAATATAATACTCAGATTGAGTATTAGCTTAAGTTTTTGCATTATTAGGAAGTTTAGCAGTATGTACAAAGTTATCTAGATTAAGATCTTACATGTAATGTCTCAATTTTCCTTTTTTTTGGTCGATTATTTCAGCATGTAGAGTTTACGTATAGTTAATATGTGACTAGGACTATGAGAATAGTAAAAGTAATCTTTTTTAAGTGTAGTTTTGGGGTTAACGATTATTTTTTATTATTCTTGCAGTGTTTATAGACGTTCTTTCGAAGGTCGTGTGGTTTCTATAGTGATTTTGGTAGTAAATGCAATTGTAAGTTATAAGTAAGTTACAAAAGCTAGTAATCTAAATATGTGAAAAAGGTAAAGCGTCGCGTTAATGCTGTGAGTCTTGTGAATTAAATAAGCTAAAGTAATGTGATAGCTTAAATTACTTACTAAATCTTTGTTCGAATTACTTATTAAATCTTTGCTCAAATTATTTTTTATACCAGTGTTATAAGTGGCGCTTCGCGCCACACATCTTAGTTAATAAATTTTTTAACTATAGATTTTACTAACTATTGCAGTACATACAGTATACAGTTAAATTATACAGTACTTAGATTGTTTGAAATTACAATTTCGTTTAATGTTCTCTCTCCCCGTTTTAAAGAGGTCCCCTTTAAATTAAACAGGAATTAGTAGTTGCATAATGATTTAGCTTTTTACGTAAATTACTTTTCCTATCTATACAGTAGAGTAACCAAAAGTAAAAATTCAAGTTCTC
>QKWP01000130.1:141386-191706 GCA_003550325.1 Gigaspora rosea | reverse complement strand
ACAAATCGAAAAAATTTTTTTTTTTTTTTTTTTCTCTCTCTCTTTAAAACTTACCTAAGACTTAAAACTTAAGACTTAAGACCTAATACTATATCTATATCTGTATCTGTATCTGTATCTAGATCTAGATGTAGTATAAAAAACGTAAAAAAGCAAATTTCCTTTTTTGAATTGCGAGGAAATTATTTTGATGATCAAATGCATAAGAATATCACAAATTACCGTAAGCAGCAGAACCACCAACCGTTTATAGGAAAGTCTAATTACACCACATTACACAGCTTAACCTTTTTTGGGAAGATGGATCGGGCAAAATTAAATATTGTTAAATAGTTTGTTGATCTGCATAATAAAAAATTTACTTATTTCATTTTCCGACACGAATAAGATTTTTTTTAAACTCTTTATTTATTCCGGAATACGCCTAGATCTTTTTGTCTGGCTATTAATGACACCTGACGAATACGTAAGTTAAAATAGAATGTATAAAGTACAAACTTCATGCATAAACCTTTTTTTTTTTATATTAATCAATATAGTTACTTTATTTGATTGATGCATTATAAATATCTTATCAGGATATAACCGTTATCCTTTTATATGAATAGGATATAAAACCGGTTATTAGATTTTGTTAAAGGTTACAACCTTTCGGATAAATAGTTATCCGGACTAACTCCAATAAGAAATCACAAGTATGGTATTACAGTCAGACCTCTCTAAGTGCACGCCCTTGGGACCATACTTTCATAATGTGCATTTAGAGAATAATAAGAAAAAATGCATTTATAGAGGTCAAGTATATATTTGGGCCAGCATTTAAGCGTGCATTTAGAGAGAGTGTGCACTTAGAGACAATTTATATACATTTCAGTAAAAGGAAATACTACGTTGAATTTTCTGATTGGTCAATAGAGTGACGGACGGCTTTAATATAATAGATAATAATTATTAAATATGAAAACACAGTTTTAAAATTAAATTATTTTTATATCTAAGATAAGTTACAGAATCGAATTTACTTTATTAAATCGGAAGTTATAACATTTTAAAAAATATATAGTTTTTTATATATAAAATACGATTTTTAATCATTTTGGTCTGTTTAGCAAAATGAATTAGAAAATATTACAACATAGCTTTAAAGCTACGCTCTTTATACAATTTGCAAATTATAGAATTGGAATGACTTCGCTAGAACTAAAGTTATTAAGTTTAAAAATTTAAAAATATTTAAAAATCTTATTAAATTTTATTGTGCCGAGCACTAATTATACTATTGCGATCTTCCCACGTCGTCCCCTCTTCTGCACCATTTTCTGAAGGTTGACTCCGGACTATCACATGATTATCCGAAGACAACCTGGCACATATTTTCGGATTGCAAATTAATTAATGTAATAATATTAAAATGAATAGAAAAGTTTATTGTTGCTTTATTAACCTTATTAAAGGGCTAAAACTTTCATATTCCTAGTAAGAGAATATTAATAATAATAGTTGCATTGGTTTTCGTACATGAATTCCGTTTGGTATGGAACACCAAATTTTTAATACTGTATTTCAAAGATATTTACCGCCCAAATTGAATTTGTCCATGCCCAAATCCCAAATTCATCCCCAAATTTAATATCTCAAAATTTTGATTAATCATCTTTGTTTGAACAAATAGTATATATTCTTATAGTTATAGATAATATATTAAAATTACTTATTTGATTTAATCTTTTATAAATAACAATTATTTTTTGGAATTTGGGATTTGCCAGCAAGTATAATTACAAACCTGTCAGTCAAGTCAAAAGCAATGTTTGACAAATTAATGTATTGAGATTGCAAATTTTTCGATGAAATCATTAATCAATATATAATACGTCGACAACACTTTCATCCGCATCCTTTCTAGATTCTTCAATTAAATTAAGAATATTAGAATTATTTGCATGAGAAAGATCATTGACCACCCTGATAGTATTAACAGCTTTTTTGAAAATTCTACGAGCATTAAAACGACGAGGCGGATCACTGACTTGATTAGGTAAAGGCTCACAAAACCAGGAATGATTAAGTGCTTGATGAGCAGTAAGACGGCTTTCGGGATCAACATTTAATAACTTGCTAATAAAATCTTTTGCTATTTTAAAAAAAGTTAGTGTCAAATTGAATTAATTAATTAATTAACAAATTATGCATAATATTTCACAATATTTCAGTATAATTCAATATTACTTACCTCTTTCAGATATTCTTTCCCAGCATTCTTGAGGTTCGAATCTATAATCAGCTTGAATAATAGCCAACAATTCACCATCCTCAAAAGGAATGTTGCCACATAGTAAAAAGTAAGTAATCACACCTATAGCCCACATATCTACTGGTTTACCATGTTCGAGTTCTTTAAGAACTTCAGGAGCCTATAGTGATAACAATATTAATAATATAAATTATTAAATGATACTCATTAGAAAAAATTTAATCATTACCACATAAGCAGGATTAACGCATATTGTAGTAAGAACATCAAAATTTTCAGGATCAATAATCTTAGATATCCCAAAGCCGGTAATTACAAGATCGGAATTTTTATCATTCGTTCTGAAAAGGATGTTTTCTGGCTGAATGAAATTAAATTTTATTAAATAAACAAAATATATATACAATAACAGACAAATAATATATGGTAAACAAGTGGATTACCTTAAGGTCTATAATTTATATTTGAGAAATTTAGATAATTATTAATTAGATTTATCTTTCAATTTAACTTACAGGATCATAAAACAATAAACCCAACATTTTACTCCCTTATATACGCATAATAAATGAAATTATTACCTCTATGAATAATACCATTATCATGTAAATACGCAATAGCTTCTGTTATATTCCTAACAATATTAACTGCATCACGTTCAAAATAGCTACCATCTTCATAGATACGTTCAAGAAGCCCACCACCAAGTGTCAAATCCGTGACTAGGTAAACTATTGCAATTTTATATAGAATATATATTCTTTTAAGGATAAGAAAAATGATTATAGTTATAATAAATGGAAATAATAACATACGATTGTTTTCAGTCTCAAAATAGTTGTGTAGTGATAATAAAGTTCTGTGACCTTGAGAGATTTTTTTCAAAGTTGAAATTTCATTACGAACAATGTTCACTCGATCTTGTAGCAACTTTTTGCTAACAACCTCTACTGCATAAGTTTTCTTGGTCTCTATCTTTTAGAAACAATAAAAGCAAATTTAAATCTTACAAATGTTAGATTCATAAGTGTGTGATAATTGAAAAGTATATAAATACATGTTGAGCTTCTACATATATATAGTTATAATTTTAGAAACTTTCAGAGAATACAAATATTAACTACAAAAAAAAATTTATTATGCAGACCTTTGATTACAGAATAATCTTCTTGCCTGATGGTTTTACCGATTGTATACTAATATATAGTGTTTTTTTTTTATAGTGTTTAAAATACTTTATGATTCTTAAATTGATTTAAGAATTACTTAAAATTTAAATAACTTTAATTATTTTTAAAATAGATTACCTTGCAAGGAACCGTAGTGGGATAAGCCATTTAATATAAAGTTTTACCGAAAATTAAGGTAATTATCGATATTAATGCAAATATTTATTCATATTACCTTATAAATGATTTAAAATTACACAAATCAAATCCAAATAAATAATGAACCTTTATGAGTAATACCCCAGTCAATTTATGTAACAATGAAGAAAACACCGTTTTCTAAATGAAAGGCTTTATATAGTATGAATGAATAAATCTAATTCTATTTCTCAAATCTAAATATATATTTAGTGCTATTTCGTATAGCATCTACTAAAGAGAATGTGTTCGGTTATAAAAATTTTCATCTTGAAGTATGATAAGCATTAAAAATTGAATTTTCCTACATAAATGTGCCATTAAAGCCACTTGATACATACTATATAAGAGTTTAGTTAATCCAATTGCGCTTCAAGGTTTTTATAAAGAGGATGAAGGATGTCCTTGTAAAAGCTTTGTACTTTGCTGTGTACTGAGAAGAAATAATGTGGCTATAGCAGAAGTATACATCAAATGCATAAACACTTTTGGCTCATTTTTGTCGAACATATATACAGTCATTCTCCTCTATAATCTCGCTGTTTGTTTGGGCAAAAGTGTGATTATGAATGAGGGTGGTTATATAATGTTTACCCTATATAGTCCCATAAAAGAAGTAAGATATATATAGAGTGAATATATGAGTAAATACTTACAGTAATATATTTTTTAAATTCAAATTAATTAATTCTTAAATAATTATACTAGTATTTGTAAATCGAGATTACTATTTGTACGCTAGTGTGTACACACGGGGTATTGTTATTTCTCAAAATTTGATTATGAAACTACCTTTTAGCTTCTAACAAAAAAACTCCTTGCAAAATTTTGGTATAAACTATGCTTCACCCCAATCCCAAACCTCACCCTTA
This sequence comes from Gigaspora rosea, assembly GCA_003550325.1. NCBI lineage: Eukaryota > Fungi > Glomeromycota > Glomeromycetes > Diversisporales > Gigasporaceae > Gigaspora > Gigaspora rosea. The sequence continues at coordinate 187,213 of QKWP01000130.1, read as the reverse complement.
CCCTAATTATAAGCAAGGGGTTTAATTCTTTCGTTAATTGGCGTAAGCACGTGTGTAAATTTAGAAATTTTCTTATAAATTTCGTAAAATAAATTTTTTTTAAAAGAAAAATGCTTTCCTGGCTATAATTCATTGTTTAAAACCTAATTTCTGAAATTAATTTATTAAATAAAATTTTACAAAATTTAATCAAATTGCTGGGACTCATAATATGTAGTTAAAGTTATGTTAGTTTGTATTGGCATTACCTATCATAATTTCTATTAGCATTAACGTTTTTGACTGGCCGAATCTGAAAAATGTGACCTGAACGTGGGAAAACTACAGAAAAACGATAATTATGACGATTATCACGGTCGAGTAATCTTTATAAAATTCGAATAATTATCATATCATTTTTTAACGCCCTTAAACAACCCTTATAAAATCGTGAAACGTGAATTGGTCAAATTTACTTTTGTTGTTTGATTAAAATATATTTACAACCTACCTGCTATTTTGGCTAAAAAAGTCAATCAAATGCTTCACGAATCTGAAAGTGCCTTCTCAAGATCAAGAACAAGTGAAAGAATAATTGCAATTGCAAGAACAGTTGCTCCGCGATAGAGATTAATAAAAAAAAATAGTGGATATAATACAAATATTAAGAAAAATTGCATTCCACTGAATATTTTGATTTCTAGATTTTTTATGTTGGTCTACCAACCAATAAAATCACGGTTATATTCAAAATGTGATCAGTGTGCTAAAACTAATATAGCAATTGTGCATTAACAATTTTTGATTGTTTATATAACCCATGATCAAAATTTTAGGACTAATATATTGATGAGCAGTTATAGTCAAGAATGTCATCACAATTCAAATTCATTAACAATTGTTTAATCACAATAGTACTTTACCACATACAGTATTATGTGTCAATTTGCAAAAAAATTTTTTACGGTACAGTAAGTTATTGAATCAACCAAATATTGAGAGAATTGTATAGTACGGGTATTTTACACCTCATTTGGTTATCTTTATAATATATTACACCGGATTAGTATGGTACAGATTTTAAAATTTCAGTGTTACTATACTGATCTACTCACCCCATATCCGAAAAATATGACCTGAACGTGGAAAAATAACGGAAATACGTAAGATGATTATGACGATAATCATGGCGAATCATTATTATAACATTTGAGTAATTATATCATTCCTGCAATCATTGCGACATTTTCGATCATTCGCATTAATGTCGTCATGATTTGATGCATTAATAAAATGCATTAGTAAAGTAATAAGTTTTTTTTTCTCTATACTTCGATTTTGATGTGTTCTCTTTTCTTTTCTCTTCATACTTCAATTCTGGGTGTGTACGTTAACAGTTTATTACTCAATTCTGGGTGTGTATGTTTTAATATTTCTAATCGGTGTATTAAAAAATGTGATCATTGTATAATAACGTTGTGTCCAAAGTAGTGATATGGGCCGACCCCGGCCCTACCTGCCGGGCCGGCGGCGGGCTGAGGGTCGACCCATACTTTCATGGGCCAGGGCGATTAGAGTCAAATAAAAAAAAATTTTCCCACTTGCTACAAGGTCGTTAACGTATATTGTTTGTCGTAGTTTCTTGGTTCCGTGATTCGTATTTTACTTATTTGCGCGGGTAACACAAACCAAAAAAGGAAATCTGATTTTGTAAATAAACTAAGTGCGTGAGATAAGAATTTAGGGTTAGGACCTTAACGTTAGAGGCAATAGGGTTAGAGTGATATAAGTAAAATTTCATTCCCGTCATTTTTAATTAGTGCACCAAGATCGATTTAAACATTAGTTTTTGCGTATTTTTCGCTTTTTTCTTCTTTTACGCGTGTTTGTATTCTTAGTCGGACTGATCTGGAATAGTCAAAATTTGCACTCTCCGATTGGCTATTTCCTCTCCAGGAGCTTGTATTACCCGTGCAAATAAGTGGATGCGCCTGATTCGTACCATGTTTTTAGCAGAGACTTGTAGATGCATTTTCTTCAGATAGTCGATTACGGATTGGATTAATTGTATTTTTGGCTTTAGAAAACATTTTCTTCGCTAGATACAGAGGTGGTCTGCACAACCAATTAATCACATATTATCTGTGCAAGTCCAGAATAACGTACATCGGTGATCGTGTTTCCAAAATTCTCCCAGAAGGGATTTTTTTTTAATCGTTTTGGGGATGGTTTGTTATTTCTGAAAGTGGTTCGGATTCAAGTGTATTTTGAGAGTTTGAAGAGGTATGTTCAATTGGATTAATAAATTATTCAAATGCGTTTTCTTCATCCATCTTTCGATGTTTAAGTAAATAAGTAAAATATGTGCAAAACGTTTATTTATATATTAAAAAAAAGGAGTTTTCATTATGTTATCTCGCAGTAATTAATTTAAAAAAAGGCTAATATCAGCGTAATATCGTAATTAACTTTTAATTAAAAGTCTACCTTCGTCATACAGTACTAACATAACGCCATAATAATAACCAATCGACAAAAGGTATTTTTCGTCAATGCCGATAGTAATTAAAAGTCTAAAGTCAATTATTAATCAAGCATTTTTCTCATCTAATCGATTCAAAACTCAATATTGAGCAAGAGTTTAAATATCATAGTAAAATCATGTGACCAGAAAAACTCGAGTTTAACTCGAACCGAGTTCGGACAAGTATGATAACATCCCTACTCCAAATGCAGTAAAATCCTCGGTACCGGCAATTCGAATACTCCGTTCCTCATGCATAATTATTTTATTAAGTATTTCACAGATCAGTATAGTATAGATCCGTTTAGTATAGGGCGAATTTTAAATCTATACTATACTGATCCAGTGTAATATATATTAGCGTTAGGGTTAGGAATTATAGCTGATCTGTATAGTATAGATTTTAAATTTGGCTTATACAGATCTCGGTATTACGAATATCAGTATGGTAAGATCAGTATGGTATGGATGCAATTTTATCAAACCGTACCATATTTAAAAATCGTACCATTGATCTGTTATTATATTAAATCTATATATTAGCAGAACAGTATGGTACGATTTAATAAAATCATACCATACCATACGGGTCTGGTAGCTATACAATGAAATTGACAGGGCGTAGGATCGATTTTCCTGTCACGTGACTTTCCGGCATCAATTGTCATTACATAGCAAAATTGTGCGAGGAAACTTTTTGTCAATTTTCGTTTGTTTTGAATTTCTTTACGGATTTTTAATTGGCTAATTGACGTCGGAATATCACGTGACCAGAAATTGGTCAAGCATTGATTTTTTTATTTTTAAAATTGAACGTTAATGTTGTTACGGGGAGAATTAGACGATTCTTAATTAACGATTAACGAAATTATACAAAGGCAGCTCGCCAAAGGCGTGACTTGGTGATTTAGCAAGATTTATTATAATTAAAAAAAAAGTTCTGAGGGAAATCTAACTTTATAGTTATATATATATAGTTCAGATATATGATAATCCGAAGATTACTAAATGGAAGAAGAGTCAAAACCGACCTTCTTTTATACTTTACAAGAATTATGGAAGATCACTAATTTATCAATTTAGAAGGTTATAAAAAGCTACGAGTCTAATATTATCTGATATTCTATCTACGAAGTTATCATAATGCGTATATTATACTAGAGTTTGAGAGGTTTCTGAATCATTACGCCGTACGCCGGGCCCCGAGTGCGCCTGATCGATTATGCACGATTCATTATATGCATGATCGGTTGGGAATTGCCGATTTGCCTTATCGATCATAATTGTCCATTATACATTGTCAATCAATGCATGACTAATTACCATATGAAATGTGGCGCAGTATACGGGTTAATGATCATCCGTTATTTATAATGTCACGTTTACCCCGTGACAATGTCTACAATAAAGAAAAATTAGTATGATAAAAACATTGAAAAATATATCGTGTGTGAAAACTTATATTAAAGATATCAAGTCCGCTTATCAATTATTCAAGGAAACGATAAAAAAATGTAAAAATTGTATAGCTACCAGATCCGTATAGAATGGTGTGGATTTTATCAAAGCGTACCATACTGTTCTGCTAATATCAGATATATATATTTAATATAATAGCAGATCAATATGGTATGGTTGATAAAATTGCATCCATACCATACTGGTCTGGCATGTCGTACCATACTGTAACTATTAAGGTGGGAGAGTGTATACGTTTTGCCAATTTAACTCTAATAGTTACTAGGAGATAGGTTTCTGATTTACTCGAATAAAGGTCTCTTCAGCACTAGATTAGCTTACTCCTTTATTTTTCTTTAAGTAAAGTCGAAGGAAACTTCTCTATTTGTATTCTATTGTATTGTATTGTATTTAGTGTTGGATTCTATCGTATTGGATCGTGGTCGATATCTTTATTGAAGTCAAATTCATTTGTTTATATACATTTGAATTTAATATTCAACACGTTGAAGTGTTGCTTGGCACGTTAACGTGTTGTTTAACACGCTACGTGACGGTACAACTAAGCCTAGCACGTTGACGTGCTATTGAGAATGTTTATAATCCGCGCCCCTTAACACGCATACGTGCTAACACGTTAACGTGTTATGAAGATTTTACAAAAGGGGTGATTATATGGGGTGATTTCAATAGAAACAGCCTTTACAATTTTTTGAAAAATTAGTTTTTATTAGATTCATATAAATTTAACATGATTGACATTTTTCAATTATAAATGAAAGTCGATTTGTTTCATAATAAAAAATCAAGATAATGTAAAAGAAAAATTACACATCACGAGATTACCCGATAGTCACCTGTTTACCTTTAACCAATAAAAATCGTGAAATTTGATTAATCCCGGATCAGTCCGAAAATCAAAACAAATGAATAACTCAATGTAAAAATGGGCTGTTTCTATTGAAATCACGGTGATTTCAATAGAAACAGCCCATTTTTACATTGAGTTATTCATTTGGGGTCTTTGCCTTGAAAATGACCTTATGGGACTATGTAGATCTTATGGATAAAAATTAAAGTTTCTAGCCACCTAGTAATCTAATTCAAATAAACCTTTTTTATTTTGTAAAACTCATTAAGCTCTACAAAATAAAAAAAAGTTTATTGGAATTGGATTACTGGATGGCTAGAAATTTTAATTTTTATTCATAAGATCTACATAGTCCCATAAGGTCATTTTCAAGACAAAGACCATTTGTTTTGATTTTCGGACTGATCCGGAATTAATCAAATTTCACGATTTTTATTGGTTAAAGGTAAACAGGTGACTATCGGGTAATCTCGTGATGTGTAATTTTTCTTTTACATTATCTTGATTTTTTATTATGAAACAAATCGACTTTCATTTATAATTGAAAAATGTCAATCATGTTAAATTTATATGAATCTAATAAAAACTAATTTTTCAAAAAATTGTAAAGGCTGTTTCTATTGAAATCACCCCATATAATCACCCCTTTTGTAAAATCTTCATAACACGTTAACGTGTTAGCACGTATGCGTGTTAAGGGGCGCGGATTATAAACATTCTCAATAGCACGTCAACGTGCTAGGCTTAGTTGTACCGTCACGTAGCGTGTTAAACAACACGTTAACGTGCCAAGCAATACTTCAACGTGTTGAATATTAAATTCAAATGTATATAAACAAATGAATTTGACTTCAATAAAGATATCGACCACGATCCAATACGATAGAATCCAACACTAAATACAATACAATACAATAGAATACAGTGATCGGAAGTAAATCACCGGAAATTTCCAGATCTACCGGGAATTTCATATACGTATGATAATCTTTTTTTTAACGTACATACGTCTTTTTTCACTTGTGTTTTTTTTTTAACACACAATTTTAATTGTTTTTGATGATAAAAAAACCCTCCCGCCAAGAATTAAGCCTAGAACAACGAAGCCGTATTGCCGGCGCTTACCTGTGTGGTGTTAAACCACTTGACATTGCAAAAGTTTTTGATCTCCCGAAATCAACGGTGTATGACACTGTTAAGCGATATGAAGAGACAGGCTCAGAGCATCCGAACAAACGCCCTGGTCGCCCCGAAGCTCTCTCTGCGCGTGACAAACGCTCTTTAGTTCGTATTACAAAAAAAAATCGGAAGGAACCCTTGGCTGTCATCACTAACGAATTCAACGTCCAACATGATACGACGCTTACCACCAAAACTATTCGAAAGTACCTCCACAATTTAGGTTGGAGAAACTGTGTCGCCTGTCGAAAACCTCTTTTAGACAAAAGAAAAGCACTGGAGCGAAAAAAATGGTGCCGTGAACATTTAAAATGGGTAAATGAATGGCAAATGGTTGTTTTTACGGACGAGTCAAGGTTTTGTCTTCACAAAGCAGATGGTCGTGAAAGAACTTGGCGTCGAGTTAATGAAAAATATCATAAAGATTGTATAAATACGACTATGAAGTTTGGTGGTGGTTCTGTAATGTTTTGGGGCTGTTTTTGTTGGTGGGGCGTTGGACCGTTAGTAAGAATTAAGGGTAATATGAATTCGGATAGTTATGTTGATATTCTTGCAAAATATTTTATTCCTTGGGCAAATTCTTTAATGGAAAAACATCATGGTGAAATAAATTTAATTTTTCAACAAGATTTGGCTTCTATTCATACATCTACATATTCAGAATGGTGGATGAATTCGCATAATTTTAATATATTAAATTGGGCACCGTATAGCCCTGATCTTAACCCGATTGAAAATCTTTGGGAACGTCTTGATTCTGCAGTTCGTAACAGAAAACCCATGCCTACAAAGTTAGAAGAATTAGTTAAAATTATAGAAGAGGAATGGTATAACTTATCAATTGAATATATTCGTTCACTTATCTGTAGTATGCCAAATCGAGTAAAGACAATATATAAAGCCCGAGGATGGTACTGTAAATATTAAATAACCCAGGGTTTTTTTTTTTTAGGAATGTAAATATAAATATTTTATTTTATTTTATATAATTATTTTGTAATTATATAAAATATAATAAAATAAAAATCGTACGTAAAATTTGGCCTCTTATGTGTTACCTATAAAATTTCCGGTGATTTACTTCCGATCACTGTACAAATAGAGAAGTTTCCTTCGACTTTACTTAAAGAAAAATAAAGGAAGTAAGCTAATGTAGTGCTGAAGAGACCTTTATTCGAGTAAATCAGAAACCTATCTCCTAGTAACTATTAGAGTTAAATTGGCAAAACGTATACACTCTCCCACCTTAATAGTTACAGTATGGTACGACATGCCAGACCAGTATGGTATGGATGCAATTTTATCAACCGTACCATATTGATCTGCTATTATATTAAATATATATATCTGATATTGGCAGAACAGTAGGGTACGCTTTGATAAAATCCACTAGTGATATGGGCTGACCCCGACCCATCAGCCGGGAGGGCGGGCGGGCCGAGGGTCGACCCACACCTTCATGGGCCGAGGCCGATCAAGGTAAAGTAAATTTTTGTAATTTGAGCCAGCTCGCATAATGCTGGCTAACTGACTTACTTAATGCCGGTGGAATTAAAATCAGCATCTTACACAACCCAATTTCCTTCAAATCTTTTCATTTAGTGCGAGAGTGTAAAGATGATTTATTATCCGGTGTTAAAATCAGCAAACCATGATCATAATACTTATTTACCACCACCTAAATATTTTCATTCAGCAGGTGAGTATAAAGATGATTTATTATCCGTGTTAAATTAAAATCAGCAAACTATTAACATCATACATATTTACCATAACACAATCCCCTTAAATATTCATCCATTAGGTTAGTGTAAAGATAATTTATTATTCGGAGAAATGTCTGAGCCCTGAGACTTAGTACCGGCACTTCTTTACAGCTGTTTTCATAAATTTTGGGACACCTAAACACGAGCATGTCGGATTTGACCTAATCTAGTTCACGTGAACCTAATTTAGGTTCACATTAACCTACTGAACCTCGTTTAATTTTAATGTGAATTTAATTTGTTTCCCACCCCTTACACAAATATAAAAAATAACGTTAAGTGAAGTTTCAAATTCAAACAGCCTTATTTCATTACTCCTGAGACATCTGTTTAAAAATTAGACTACCCAATTCGTTAAGTTTTTATTTTGGTATGTAATATATATACTAATCAGGCTGAAATCAAAATTTATCGAATCGGATAGTCTAATTTTTTAATAAGGTGTCACAGGAGTAATGAAATTAGCTATAATTGGCCAATAATTTTTTTTAGTATAATGGTCGGCCCGGTCGACCGGGCCGAGTGAATTTAACCTCAGCCCGGCCTAAGGTTTTGTCATCGACCCATATCACTAAAATCACCCCATATGGCAATATTATGGCAATCATCAAGTTTACACGAATTTTGACTAACATTTAATGAATTATACAAAAATAGAAATGAAGTTATCCATGCTAAATAAAGAGAAGATCTATCTACAAATGGGGGGGTAAACTAATCGGAAAATTCAAATCTCTAATGTCACAATTTTGAATTGTGACGATACTGATATTCTACGGTATTGCGAATATCAGTATGGTACGACATACCAGATTAGTATAGTACGGTATTGCGAATATCAGTATGGTACGACATACCAGATCAGTAAGGTATGGATGCAATTTTATCAAACCGTTCCATATTGAACTGCATAAATATAGTCAAAATAGTATTTAAAAATCGTACCATACTGATCTGCTATTATATTAAATCTATATATTAGCTGAACAGTATGGTACGATTTGATAAAATCCACACCATACCATACCATACGGATCTGGTAGCTATACAATGATATTGATAGGATGTAGGATCGATTTTCCTGTCACGTGACTTTCCGGCATCAATTGTCTTTGAGAAAAAATTGATTTCAATTTCGTTAGGGTTTGGGTCCATGTTGGTGGTTAGAAGGTGCATTATATAGCAAAATTGTGCGAGGGAACTTTTTGTTAGGCCAGAAAGATGATTTCTAGTATAAATCTTACGATAAATACGATTTTTGCAAATCAACCGAATTTCTTTACGTTACTCCTGATCCTGATTTTTAATTGGCTAATTGACGTCAGAATATTACGTGACCGGCAAATTGTTCAAGCAATGATTCTTTCATTTTTGATATATTATCAAAATTGAACGATAATGTCTACAATAAAGAAAAATTAGTATGATAAAAACATTGAAAAAATATATCATGTGTGAAAACTTATATTAAAGATATCTAGTCCGTTTATCAGTTATTCAAGGAAACAAATATAACGATAAAAAATGTAAAAATTGTATAGCCACCAGATCCGTATGGTATGGATTTTATCGAAGCGTACCATACTGTTCTGCTAATAGCAGATCAATATGGTACGGTTTGATAAAATTGCATCCATACCATACTGATCTGGCATGTCGTACCATACTGATATTCTATAATCCCGATATTCTATAACCCTACAGATCTGCTCACCTATACCATACTGATCTGCTATAATTTCATTATGATACGTAACGGTTAGGGTGCCGACTAAACTAATCAAATCAAACATTAATTAGGGTAATACGTCATTAATTTCGGATTTATTACAGCTGATTTGAAAATTAGTGGGTAATGGCTAAATTTCGACAATCAATTTTGTTAACATGTCCGATATTGGAAACATAAATTTACATTTATTGGCACAAAATCTAACGAAAGTGTATATAATTTTTTATTTTTATTTTTTTTTAACTTGAAGCTCTCATCTAGATCTACATGGTAATAGAGCTACTTTTTTCAATAGTTAAATAGTCAAAAATCATTCAATTATTACATAAATACCAATTATTAATTATTGAATTAATTTTTTACAAAAATTTTTAAAAATTTTATTTAAAAAATAGCTCTATTACCATATAGAGCTAATTGAGAGCTTCAATTTTTTTTAAAAAAATTATATATACTTTTGTCAGATACTTGTGCCAAAAAATGTAAATTTTATTTAATATTTAAATATACGGCCTATAAAAAATCAAAAATAATGATCTTCATATATATTACCCTAAATTTGATTTAGTCCGCACCCTAACGTACTGTTCATATATACGAAATCAACGTATAAATAAGTCTCTCTCGTCGAAAATCAAATCAGACTTATAATAAATTCATTAAACCAAAAATGCATCTAAAAAATTTATTTTCACAACTTACCTTTGGCATTTTTCCATTTTCATTATTGTTTTTACAAGTAATCAATTTTTCGGATCTGCAGATTTGATTAAGCGAGATTCATCGTTAAACAGAACCAATGTACCCAAAAAAATACTCGCTACTTCCATGATCGGAAGTAAGTTTATTATTTTATCATAATTTATTATTACTAGATTATTTATAATAATACAATTAATTTAAATCACTTTAAACTGAATTACAGGTACACATCTACCTCAAATGTGTGAGATTTTAAAGATTTTAATGGATCGAGGATATGATGTATGTTTTTTATTATGAACTTTATAAATTTGCTTAATTTTCTTATTTATTATTATTCGATTTCTAGGTAATATTAATATCACCAGGAAACTATACTGCGAAATCTATCCATTATCATTCAATTCCACAAATTATTTTCGAAAATGAAATCGCTAGCCAACAATTCAATAATAAATCTTCTGATGTAAATAATGCGTTGGTCGATGATGATCCACTTAAATTAATGCTTCTCCTGGGAAAGATGGCAGTTCAATCCTACATACTTTTTTATAATATTTATAAACAAGTTGCTGAAGAGAACAAAGTTGATTTATTCTTCTGCGATTATATGCCATTAATAAATCATCCGTGCTTTGATCTCGCTTGGAAATTAGGAAAGCCTGCTGTTGGCATTTCAGCCGATACATCTATTTGTATGTGCATACTAATATTTATTTGCTATATTTACCATGATTTTTTTTTTTGTATTCAATATGATTTCTTTTTATTAGTATCAAACGCACCATATAAATCGGATCCTATGTTAGGATGTCATGCAAATATGGAAAACGAATCATTTTATGCCAGATTTAAATGTGCGATAATTATACCTTTAAAGCTGGTTTGGAGTTCAATAGATTTTTTAAGAGGTCTTAATGCCGAAAGAGCAACCGTAGGTATAAATCCGCATTGGGACTTAAGAGGAAGAGTATCAAATCTTTTAATGTTATCAAATACTTTCTTTGGATTTGAGGTGATTATGTATAATTAATTCATAGTATTATTAAACAAATTAACAAATTATAAGAAATTTATGCTAAATATTATATTTCATTTTATTATTAATGTACAGATATCAAGCTCTGATTCACCACTTCATCAAGAAATTGGTCCTATCCTACCTGATACTTTTCCGGGTTTAACTCCGGTTCTAGATTCATTTCTTGCTGATCATCCTCGAACAATATATTTCGCTCTCGGGACTAATGCAATCATATCTTCTCAAAATGTTATCATTATTTTAAATGCTTTCATTAAATTAATCGATCAAAACGTTATTGATGGCGTGATATGGTCTACTGTAAGAACGGATATTTCAGAATCTATTGAATACGCTAATTCTAGCGTCTCAATATCTACTATTTTAAATAACCAACACCCTAATATTCATATCTCTAAATTCTCTCCTCAATTCGCAATACTATCTCATGAAAATACTAAATTATTTTTAAGCCACGGTGGTTCCGCTAGTAGTCATGAATCCATGTATACTGGAACACCAATGTTGGTGCTTCCTATAATGGGCGATCAACCTCGAAACGCTGAAATGTTAGAATCAGCTGGTATGGCCTTAAAACTTTCAAAGAATGATTTAAAAGTGGATGATATAGTATCGAAAGTTGAAAGATTATTAAATGAAGAAAGTTTTAAAAAGAATGCCGAAAGAGTACAATTTTTGGCCAAAGTTAATAGTAAAAGAAAATATAGGGCTGCCGATTTAATGGAAATAGTGTTGAACACTGCAAAATATGAAGGTGTTAAAGATGAAAATGGTGGATTTAAAATTGATAATGAAAAATTACTAAGAGATTGGATTACTCCCGATACGAGAATGGGTTTTATCAGAGGAAAATATTTAGATGTTTATGGTGCTGCTGTTATTTATTTTTGGTGTTAGGTGGTGGTTTTTTTTATACTTTATGGAAAATTAGATACTTTTATATTACATTTAGAAACGAAAATAGAGATTCTCAAAAATCCTTAAACCTAAAGAAAAAGAGTAACTGAGTAAATCGAATACGAATTAAAATTACCATGTATTTATCATATTGTATATTTTAAAGCATATTATTTTTTTAAATAAATTTTAGAGTTTCGTGATATACGTACTAGCATAAAGCCCATCGTTAAAATGACGGTTTATATTGTAAAGAATAAACATCGTATTTAAATATGTTTTACGAATATTGCAAAGGCCATTATCTTATAGAGACCCATCGAAGCTATGTATGGGTATCTGCTAGGAAAATCACTTGCTTTCAAACGGTGGTTTTCCTAGCAGTTTACCCATACGAAAATTGTTAGACTTGTATTAAATATCGGCTAAAATCAATAAGGTTTTCCGAAATTCGGATAAATTTCGGCACTATTCACATTTTCGATTTTCAATAAAATTACCTGAAATACGTCTGATATGCACTCAATGTTGTACATTTTCATTGTCCAAGATTTTGTATTCAATGAAATTTTTTTATTTTAATCATCGGATTTGGTCAGATAGTTATCAAAACAACTTCACTCAAAAAATCTTGGACAATGAAAATGTACAACACTGTATGACATGAATTATAATGACTGTTCAACATGCATAACTTCGGCTTTCTTAATGGCAAATTATAGCAAGACATGTTTTTTTTTGATTGGGGTAGTTCGATGTACAGTGAGAAAGTGTTAATTATTAGGGTGTCTGCTAAAACTATTAATAAACACCACTATCTAATCTAGACTCTATCCAACTATCGATCAAGACCTATTTCCTCGAATTGGCTGGGAAAGAAGCGTGGAACATTTGGTCCGGGTCTCGAATAGTATGTGCCGCGTATAGTACAGTATGCAAAAAATTTTGTAGAATATTCTAGAACAAACCATAAAACCATTCATAACTTAAAATTTCCCTTATGAATATAGATAGTTTATATATCATATGCGTACTATACGTATTTCACATACTATACACACTATACAACTATACGTACAGTATGTACTGTACGCTAAAAAAATTCAGACATCATATAAATGGCACATCATTAGTCTCGAGGTTCTTAGAGTCTTGCTGCGGCAGTGCTAGGATAAGTACTCGCTTTTAATTTACTTTGTAATTGTCTCTTTATCTATTAACTCTACTCGAATTAACGATTTCTTTTCTCCGGTTCTAGTATTCGAAGTTCGAATTATTAGCTTTCGATCGTTAATCTTATCAAATTCAAATAACAGATAACTATCAATAATTGCGTTAATTTACTGGCATTCAATGAATCTCCAAATTGGAGATGTTATCCTAGTCCAACCAGTTAGTTTGTGCGTCTCAGTTTATACAAATGTATTAATAATTATGCTTACTTGAACAATTTAATAAAGCCTACTATTTATTAAAGCAAATACATGACTTTTACAGTACATTTGTAAAATATATATATTAGGCCACGCAAATTATTTTTCGTTTTTCATAACCCGCCGACCCAATTTTTCATAAGAACTTTTTTTTTAATTTTTCGCCTGATGATGACCTTAATTTTCCGAATGTTCCGAAATTACCGATCGATCCGAAAAAAAAAATCCAAAATTTTCTTGAACATGAGCTTATTAATTTACGTAGATAAAAAAAAAAAAAAAAATCCGAACCGCCGACTGGAATTTTGGAACACCATGTTATGCAAAACGAAAAATTAACTTTGTCTGCACAACCAAATAATCACATACTATTTGTGCAAGTCCAGAATAGCGTACATCGGTGATCGTGTTTTCCAAAGTCTCCCAGAAGGAACTTTTTTTAATCGTTTTGGGGATGGTTTGTTATTTCTGAAAGTGGTTCGGATTCAAGTGTATTTTGAGAGTTTGAAGAGGTATGTTCAATTGGATTAATAAATTATTCAAATGCGCTTTCTTCATCCATCTTACGATGTTTAAGTAAATAAGTAAAATATGTGTAAAACGCTTATTTATATAATTAAAAAAAGGAATTATCATTATGTCATCTCGCAGTAATTAATTTTAAAAAGGCTAATATCAGCGTAATATCGTAATTAACTTTTAATTAAAAGTCTACCTTCGTCAAACAGCATTAACATAACGCCATAATAATTAACCAATCGACAAAAGGTATTTTTCGTCAATGCCGATAGTAATTAAAAGTCTAAAGTCAATTACTAATCAAGCATTTTTCTCATCTAATCGATTCCAAACTCAATTTGAGCAGGAGTTTAAATATCATAGTAAAATCATGTGACCAAAAAACTCGAGTTTAACTGGTTCAGGTTTCAAAAAGGGTCGAACCGAGTTAGGACAACCCTTACTCCAAATGCAGTAAAATCCTCGGTACCGGAAATTCGAATATTCCGTTCCTCATGCATAATTATTCTTAAGTATTTCCAGTTTAGTATAGGCCGAATTTTAAATCTATACTATACTTATCCAGTGTAATATATATTAGCGTTAGGGTTAGGAATTATAGCTGATTTGTATAGTATAGATTTTAAATTTGGCTTATACGGATCTGCTCGCCTATACAATACTGATCTGCTATAATTATGAATCATCTAATTCTTCGGAAATCGCTAGCCATTATCGGGCCGAAGTTCCGAAGACTGTGACATGGTTGCCGAAGAGTTAGATGAATAAATCGAAAGGTTTCAATGATCTTCATATGTTACCCTAAATAAATTTTAATTTAGTCCGCACCCTAACGTACGGTTCATATATACGAATAACGTATAAATAAGTTCTCTCTCGTCGAAAATCAAATCAGACTTATAATAAATTCATTAAACAAAAAATGCATCTTAAAAATTTATTTTCACAACTTACTCTTTGGCATTTTGCCATTTTCATTATTGTTTTTACAAGTAATCAATTTTTCGGATCTGCAGATTTGATTAAGCGAGATTCATCGTTAAACAGAACCAATGTACCCAAAAAAATACTCGCTACTTCCATGATCGGAAGTAAGTTTATTATTTTATCATAATTTATTATTACTAGATTATTTATAATACATACAATTAATTTTAATCACTTTAAAACTGAATTACAGGAACACATCTACCTCAAATGTGTGAGATTTTAAAGATTTTAATGGATCGAGGATATGATGTATGTTTTTTATTATGAACTTTATAAATTTGCTTAATTTTCTTATTTATTATTATTCGATTTCTAGGTAATATTAATATCACCAGGAAACTATACTGCGAAATCTATCCATTATCATTCAATTCCACAAATTATTTTCGAAAATGAAATCGCTAGCCAACAATTCAATAATAAATCTTCTGATGTAAATAATGCGTTGGTCGATGATGATCCACTTAAATTAATGCTTCTCCTGGGAAAGATGGCAGTTCAATCCTACATACTTTTTTATAATATTTATAAACAAGTTGCTGAAGAGAACAAAGTTGATTTATTCTTCTGCGATTATATGCCATTAATAAATCATCCGTGCTTTGATCTCGCTTGGAAATTAGGAAAGCCTGCTGTTGGCATTTCAGCCGATACATCTATTTGTATGTGCATACTAATATTTATTTGCTATATTTACCATGATTTTTTTTTTTGTATTCAATATGATTTCTTTTTATTAGTATCAAACGCACCATATAAATCGGATCCTATGTTAGGATGTCATGCAAATATGGAAAACGAATCATTTTATGCCAGATTTAAATGTGCGATAATTATACCTTTAAAGCTGGTTTGGAGTTCAATAGATTTTTTAAGAGGTCTTAATGCCGAAAGAGCAACCGTAGGTATAAATCCGCATTGGGACTTAAGAGGAAGAGTATCAAATCTTTTAATGTTATCAAATACTTTCTTTGGATTTGAGGTGATTATGTATAATTAATTCATAGTATTATTAAACAAATTAACAAATTATAAGAAATTATGCCAAATATTATATTTCATTTTATTATTAATGTACAGGTATCAAGTTCTGATTCACCACTTCATCAAGAAATTGGTCCTATCCTACCTGATACTTTTCCGGGTTTAACTCCGGTTCTAGATTCATTTCTTGCTGATCATCCTCGAACAATATATTTCGCTCTCGGGACTAATGCAATCATATCTTCTCAAAATGTTATCATTATTTTAAATGCTTTCATTAAATTAATCGATCAAAACGTTATTGATGGTGTGATATGGCCTACTGTAAGAACGGATATTTCAGAATCTATTGAATACGCTAATTCTAGCGTCTCAATATCTACTATTTTAAATAACCAACACCCTAATATTCATATCTCTAAATTCTCTCCTCAATTCGCAATACTATCTCATGAAAATACTAAATTATTTTTAAGCCACGGTGGTTCCGCTAGTAGTCATGAATCCATGTATACTGGAACACCAATGTTGGTGCTTCCTATAATGGGCGATCAACCTCGAAACGCTGAAATGTTAGAATCAGCTGGTATGGCCTTAAAACTTTCAAAGAATGATTTAAAAGTGGATGATATAGTATCGAAAGTTGAAAGATTATTAAATGAAGAAAGTTTTAAAAAGAATGCCGAAAGAGTACAATTTTTGGCCAAAGTTAATAGTAAAAGAAAATATAGGGCTGCCGATTTAATGGAAATAGTGTTGAACACTGCAAAATATGAAGGTGTTAAAGATGAAAATGGTGGATTTAAAATTGATAATGAAAAATTACTAAGAGATTGGATTACTCCCGATACGAGAATGGGTTTTATCAGAGGAAAATATTTGGATGTTTATGGTGTTGCTATTATTTTACTTTTAGCGTTAGGTGGTGGTTTTGTTTATACTTTATTGACAATTGTTAGATACACTTATATTATATCTAGAAGCGAAAATAGAAATGATCAAAAATCCCTAAAGCCCAAAAAAGAGTAACCGAGCAAATCGAATATGAATTAAAATTACCATGTATTTATCTTATCTATTGGTTTTTTAAATAAATTTTTGGGAGTTTCGTGATATGCGTACTAGCATTAAAGCCTATCGTTAAACGATTGTTCATATGGTAAAGAATAAACATCGTATTTAAATATGTTATACGAATATTGCAAAGGCCATTATCTATCTTATAGAGACCCATCGAGGTTATTTATGGGTCATCTGTTAGGAAAATCACTTATGTTTTCAGAAATTCGGATAAATTTCGGCACTAGTCACATTTTCGACTTTTAATAAATTAACTGAAATATATGCACTCAATGTTGTACATTTTTCATTGTCCAAAGATTTTTTAGTGAAGTTTTCTCAATATCCACTAGTTCAAATTCCATGAAAAAATTTTTTTATTTCAATTCTAGAGAGAGTTATCAAAAAAACTTCACTCAAAAATCTTTGGACAGTGTGAAGGGATCCCATCACGAGACTTGTTTTTATTTTGTGTACCTTAGAGGATTTTCCGTTTGCTTATGTCGTTACGATAGTAATATTTTCCTATTATAAGTCATAGATAGTGGAATTAGCCTAGCGTCAAGAATAAGCAATGTGCCGCAGCGAATTCAGGTTCAAACACATGGCAACTGCGCACACCAAGGGCCACAAACCAGTCCTTGCCATTTCGCTGCTAATGTTTGTTTGTTCCCTTTTTCACCAAACAATAAGCACTTACCGGTTCTTACATTTGGCAGTACGCTGCCAATGTTTGTTTATTCCCCTTTCTTCCGCTAAGCCATGTAATTAATCTAAGTTTCGCACATCGCATTCCGCAGCTAAGGTCACGCAAAGTTAATTTTTCGTTTAGCATTACATGTGATCTGAAAATATGGGTCGGTGGACGGATTTTTTTTTTTTTTAATTTAATAATAATTTTCACGTCAAAGGTTATGTTTCATTTCGCACAACAATGAATCAAAAAATTGTGTCAGTTGTCTTATTTTCTCCGTCAGCCCTATCAGACGTTACGGGAAATTAAGGTCCCCATCGGGTGACACCAGATGAGAATAGCGAAAAAAATAAATTTCAAAGATCGAACAATTGGCAAAATTGGGATCTAAAAAAAAAAAATTAAAAAAAAAATTGAAAAATTGAAAAATGAGTCAGCGAGTAATGTGTGGCCTTAAATAAGGCAGTTTTTAGTTGATTATTAGGTTAACGTCATTATTAGGCAACATTAATCATATGATAAACTAGGCTTATACTGAGTTGTGATTGACTTGTTTATTTTCGGCGGCAGTTAAGCGAGAGGGGATGACGTTACTTAAAATCAGCTAAAAACGGCCTAAGCTTTACAAACTTGCGCAAAGCAAGCTTTTTCAGTTATGAAATTGCAGGATTTTGCTAAAATGAGAATGGATGACTTGAATACGAATATTTTGAGCAAATAAAAAAAGACAATCAATTTGGATTCAAGTGAACCAAATTCAGGGTCATTTGAACCCAATTCGGGCTCATTTGGACCTAATTGGGTTCATTTGAACCTAATCGGCTCATTTGAACCTAATCGGCTCATTTGAACCCAAAACTGGTTCATTTGAACCAATTCTGGTTCATTTAAACCCAAGCTGAGTTTATTTAAGCCTTTATTTAAATTTTAAACCCAGGCGGAATAAAATTTGAAATATCACTTCCGGGTACTTAGGTCCCTATAAGAAAAGTGGTTCGGGGTATGGTACGGGAAATCAGTGTATATGCACTGGATTGTACGGACCATGTGGCACGTATAGGCACGTTTTACGGAATGGCACGATTAAAAATGACACGGATACGGTAATGGGGTGCATTCGGTGGCACGCATATGCACGTTGTACGTGATGGCACGTCAAATTACACGGAATGGCACGTGTTAAAAATGACACGTGCTGGCTCGTTTCACGGAGTATTATAAGAGCGAAGGATCACAAACGATTTTTTTTTTAAAAAAAGTTGCAATATCTCAAAAACTCGCAAGTAAGCCTGCTCTGGTATCTTAAGGAAAAAGATTCCTTGCAAGATTTTACACATTTGCAGTTGCTTTAGCTTCCAGATATGTACATTATCCGGTCCTCTTCTAATAAAATGTCTATTGGAAAGTGGACCATAAATTTATATTTACTTACCCGTTCCATTCACGTGCCATCGCACGTGTCAATTGGCTTAGTAAACTGCTACAAAAGGGGGTCGTCTAAAGCCATGTACCCACGTGACATTTTTGTGTAAATCAACCAACCGGAGTCGCGAAATTTTGTTTACACGGATCTAGCCCGAAGAAGACAAAAAACAAAAAAACGCAAGAACATAAAAACGGAAGTCCAAACCTGTCTTTGGCCATTAATAAAAAATGCCGGGAAGGCAATTTTACCAATATGTCTATCCTAATCCTAACCCCGTCCCTAATGCTTAACAGGCTCTTACCCTAATTTTAACTAAAATTTCAAAAAATCACGTGGGTACATGGCTTTAGCCATCCCCTCAAAAGACACGGACGATTTACGTGATTTCACGTTAAATTGGCACGTGTATACGGATCAACACGGTCCGCCGATTCCCGTGCCTAATCGAACCATGCACGTGCAAACCCGACCCATAGCACGTGCCACTCGACCACGTGCCTATACACTGTTTTCCGTGCGATCCCAGACCACTTTTCTTATAGGGGGTCTAAGAGACAAAAAAAATAGAAACCCCATTCCCGGGGCAACGCCCGGGCTCTGAGAGATTACCATACATCCGAAAATTCCCGCTGGCCTGTAAATAATACCGAAATGTTCCGATATCCCTTTAAACATTTTCCGATTTTAATGCCAGCTAATCAATGATAATCAATATCGATTGTTTCGAACTATTTTCATTAAATATCATTAAAATAAATGTTTTAAAAGAATTCGGCAAAAAAAAATTGAGGGTTTTTGAAAAATTTGGGTCGGCGGGTAATGCTTAACGAAAATTTTACCTAATATTTGTTTATACCCCTTTCGCTTAACAATGTTTTTCGCCTAGTCTTAGCACCGTTGATATTATGGTACTGGCGAATGTAATTTTGGCTCCGGCACAAAAGAAAAGCCTGAAAAGCCCGTTATCGCCCCAATCACGCCTCGATGTGTAAGGTTTCGCCTCTGACTTTTGCCTAAAGAAATTGTGGTTAGGGATGGGCACGGTCGGTCACGGTCAGTCATCGGTCGGTCATGATCGGTTAACCGCTTATGACCGGTTGACCGCGGTCATTCATACGATTAATGACCGGTTATAGCCGATAAATTTTTTACCCAATTATCCAATCAAATATCTAAATAAGTGACAAGTATGGATACACTGCACAGACTGCCTAAAGAGAAACAAAACACGGCGATTTGCATCACATGATCAATAAAACCGTTCGTTCATATTTCTGGTCAAATTTGCAGATCATTTGACCACATTTAATGTTGTTTTGTTCTAGATCTGGCCAAATGATCTGCAAATTTGACCAGAATTATTAACGATTTGTCTATTTGGGGACGGAAACAAATCATGTGATCAGCCGCCAATCAGAATATAGGCAAAAAAACCTGAATAAGCAAATATGTCGGGAAGGCAATTTTGCTTATATATATCTACCTAAGGCCTAATCTAGCCCTAATATAGGACGACCCTAACCCTAAAGTTAATTGAAAAATTATTAAATATGGTTTGCCTCCGCTTTAGATGTCCCATTATTTGTAATATTCTGTTACCCAGAAACCCATTGCATACAATTCTGTCAAAATTGCAGATTATTTGACCGGAATTAAAATTGGTTTGTTATAATTCTGGCCAAATGATCTGCAAATTTGGCCGGAATTATGAACAAAACCGGGTTCACTGCCTAAAAAATTTTCAGATCATGCAATATACATTAATTTATATACTCATTATTGTTATATTCATTATTGTTCACTTAACTTATATCATAAAAAAGTTAAAAAAGTTTTATTTAAAAATGAAACTTATCGTCCATCAACCATGCAAAGTCACATAATCTGAGAAACTTTTGAGAGGCGGGTTGTTTAAAGATGATACAGATACAACGATATGAATTTTAAGCAATAATTATTCATTTATTAGCCAGAATATTAAGAATTTGGCATCGGTCATAATCTTGACCAGTCGGTCAAACCGCTCTGACCGGCTAATATCGGTCATAGTTATTGACCGGTCATGACCGGTATGAGGGGCAAGGCTATCGGGTTATATGCTAAATACAACTAACAATACCACTAACTATCTAAACAAATGTCCTATAGGCGTGCAAGACTTTAGATCCTCGATTTGGCAGGCAGAAAGAGGCGTGGAAGATTTGGTCCGGGTCTCAAAGGTCTTGTGGGTCTTGCTACGGCTTAGATAAACAAAGATAAGTATTTCTTTCCTTATTGTGTATAGTCATCTTGAAGTGGTTTAATCCCACTTTTATATCTATCTCTTTAATCTAGAAGTATAAGGGCATCGGTTTAAATATAATTAACTATCGGCAAGCCGACATTGATGCAGGTAATTAATCAATCAATATCAGAGATTGATTATTTGATATATCTAATAATCAAAAGGGGTTAATCGATTAATGTGTATATATATATATATCAGGTGGTTAACTGGGTCTTTCTTTTTATAACTGGGTTAAAAATGAAACTAGGTTCGAAATGCAGGTTACACAGTAACAACTAAACGATACGACTTTAACAAAGGTAACAAAGTGTCACAGGGTAAGTGTAATAAGCGGTTTTTGTTATAACAAAAGGTTTAACGACAAGGGAAAACTTCTTAACACTTCTACTCTTATTTCGAAGGTTAAAACTCAAGTACGTCTGAGTTATTCAAATTTGAACTCTGTGTATTGTGAGTTATCTTTATTGAAGCGCAAAAAGGAGGGTCTTATATACTTTTCACCCTCTCAATAAATACATTGTTTTTTAGACTATCTATACTAACTCTATTGAATCTTTCTTTATCGTACGATTTCATGACCTCATTTCTTTGAGGCAGAAGGTAGAGGCGGCTTTTCCAAGCCTTGAGGCGTAAGTGTTGGGGAAAACATCTTCGCCTTATCACTATAATTCCACCTTCAATTCTCCGTTAACCCACCATGTATCTATACTATAACGTGAGCGAAACTAAAACTAGGCTAAGTACATTGTTTACAAAAAGGGGTATAAACAAACATTGACAGCTAAATGCCAAGGGCATAAACTAGTTTCATCTACGTGGGCTAAGCTAACATGTGTAAATCTATTATTTACTAAAGGGGAAATAAACAAACATGAGCAGCGAAATACCAAGGGCACAAACTGGATTGTGGCCCTGGCATGCGCAGTTACCATGTGCTCATGCCGGAAATCACTGCGGCGTTACCTGGGGCTATGCTAACCTTTCATGACCGTGGCATGATTTCAGAAGAAATCATACGATCATACGATATAACTATCAGGAGAATCTCCTGTATAACCAAATAATTGAAAAAACTTGAGGTGTAGCCCATTACACTGGTCATGACCGGACTGTGCCCATCCCTAATTGTGGTAATAATAAGTCAGGGATGAATTCAATAGAATTAGAAAATGCAATCTAAATTTCATGTATTTATTAAGATGGGAAAAGTATATAATACCCTCCTTTTTGCTTCAATAAAGGATAATCAGAAAGGGAGTTTAAGTAACTCATTAGAGTTCAACGTTGTAGAGTGATAACCTTCGAAATTAGAGTAGGAGCGTTAGGCAGTTTGAAGTTGATTCTTCGGTTAACATCACTTTTACAGGACTTTCGTGAGAGGGTAGGTAATACCCTATGAAAAAGTGGTCAAGTGGTGTTACAGTTTAGCACAGAGAAGTCTGTTATAGCACGTGTACTGTGGCACGTATATACACACGACACGGAATGGCGCGTGTTTAAAATAATAAGTATCGGCACATTGTGCATGTCCAGAATGGCATGTGTAACTTTTTTTATGGAATGGCACGTATTCGGGATGACACGCATAGGCTCGCTGGTTGGAATTTTAAATGGCACGTGTATCTCGTATGGCCAATAAAATCTCAGGATCAGGTGTAATGCCAAAATTCAAAACAACTAACTTTTTTAAAAAACCTCTATGAAAAAGCTTTTCAATTCCTAACAAAAAAAATTCCCTGCAAAATTTTGCTATAGGCATGTTTATTACCACCCTTCACAATTATTAACTAATTGAATTCACATTTACTTATAACTCATAAGAAATATATGCACGTGACTTTACGTGTGCCTCGACTGTGCCAAAACCCATGAATTTTGACTTAGTAAAGTGCAGCAAAACCCGGTCCATTTACGGTCCAAATGTCCAGGCAAACAGTCCAATTCGGACCATTTTAGTCAGAATTCACACGTGCAAACCCGGTTCTCTGGCTGTTCCACAGATCACTGTACTGTAAAGTAATTTCTAGTAATTGGTAGTTAGCATTTTCCTTCCGCGTGCTTTTTCATAAAAACACGTGTATCCGGATGGATTTTTTTATAGAGACATCAGCAAAATTTCAGAGTTGATATATATCAATAGTAATCCCCTAGATTACAACCGATATACAACACCCAGGACCCGTAAAATTTTAGTTTTAAAAACTCGAATTTTTTTCTGATATCAATAAAAAATTTAGGCAAATTTTAGCTTAAATTTAGTAAATTTTAGATAAATTTTGATTTAAATTTAGCAAAATTTAGATAAATTTTGATTTAATTTAATAAATTTTAGATAAATTTAGAAAAGTTTTATAGTTCATTTTTTTATTTTGTTAAAATACTTAATAATTCAGTATTTAAATTTTTGCCGATTGTTATTAAATATAAAATTAGGAACTAAGTTACATAAATTTATGTCTCTAGATCACGGCATAAAAATCTAATACAAACTAATCATATATTGTATGCCTTAGAAGTTAAATAAGTTATGTTTGTATAAAATTTTTATTAAAAATAAAATATGTATTAATAGGGATAAGCAATCAATATTTTTTGAATCTACTGCGGCCCACATTATAGTTTACTGCTATGAAATTCAGAAATGTTCCACCTGCACAGTATCCCACTTCTATGTATCACAAACTATAATATTATAAGGAAATTTTTAGAAAATTTTGGCTAAAATTGATAATTTTAGATATAGATTCCGTAGAATTTAAAAATTTTAGAAAATTTGAGTTGATACTTGAAATTTTAGATTTTTTGTGAAAATTTTAGATCTAAAATTTTACGGGTCCCTGACAACACCCCTGTCAAGTATTATTGTTATTGATTATTAATGATATATAACAAAATTTGTTAGATTTTTTCAAACTTTGACAAATATTTTCTCAAAAAATACCAAAAACGGATCAAATTTTTACTGCGAATAATATATTTATTCACTCGAGAAATCATTTGTAAACGATAGTTAATTTTTTTAAAAAATTAAATATCGTTACAAACGATTTCTTGAGAACCATCGATCCAAATTGGCTGAATTTTAATATGTTATATTGAATAAATATATTATTATCAGTAAAATTTGAGCCGATTTTGATTAGTATTTATTGAGAAAATGTCTGTCAAAGTTTGAAAAAATCTGATGAATTTTATAAAAATCCTTAGTAATCAAAAGTGATTATAATCGTTATGTATCAATAATCGTTATTAGTGATATGGGCCGATAACAAAACCTTGGGTCGGGGCCGAAACTAATATAGTGCGGCCCGGTCGACCGGCCGCACTGTCTTATAAAAAAAATTCGACCAATCAGATCACTGAATTCAAGCACGTTGTGATGGTAAAAAATGGTATAACACCGAAAACCAGGCTAACAGGGTCGCCAATACACAAAAAAACCCAACACAAAGACTACTAAATCTAATAATAACTTTCCTCTACACCCTAATTGGTAGGCCTAGATCGAGGCATGGATTAATTTGGTCTGAAAATTGGGTGTCTTCCAATACTCCGGCAGTCACGGTATTGGTTCTAAATTCTTATTACTTTGGAACTTGAGTTTGTTGACTATACTAATGCTTATTAGTACTTTTAATTCTTTCAACTAATATCTAGCTTCTTTACTATTCAAGTGCGCCTGAGTTTAAATCGACTTTAGGTTCCGAATTTCAGTGTCACGTGTCAAGGGATCACGATTTGGGGCTTAACCAATTTATATAAAAAGGGTTGATTACTAATTCGAACTTTCTTTTTTAATTTTAGCTCACTAACAATAACGGGTCTCTTACGAATCAGGCATCATCAGCATATCAGATATAAGAAACTCGTATTTTTACGGAAAATCACGGGTTATAAAATTTGTGTGATTGGCTAATTGATGTAGATCCAAACGTGATTATTAATCAATCAAATCAATTAAAAATTCTCTCGATACGCGAAATACGCGAAAAAATGAATTTATTATTAACGAAAGCAAAGCATTTTTAATACTAAAGTAATTTTATTCTATCATTTCAACCATTAGAATTTACTGAAAACGCGTTACATCTAACATGCCACTACTCTATAGTCTATACTACTGTAATTACCATCGTATTTATTATAAGAGATAATTTCTTTTTTGTTGGATATTGATATATAATACGTATATGTGTCGTAGTTCAGGTAAAATAAACCGTGTTAAAGTATTTATATTGCGTAGCCTGTTGAATAAATGTATAAAGTTTTATGTTAGTATAACACTCACGGTTTAACAATTTATAAATATATTGTTTGGCTTCATAATTTAAACGTAGTAGAAACTCAATAAACTTAGTCAATTATCAAACGCCCTACCTTTGTTCTTATGAAAACTTTCTGGGGAAAGCGATTGAAAACGATTAGAAAAGGTTTTCTACTAGAAACACTCAAAACGAAGAAATTTTACTTATAAACGGGGGTGCCTTGAGTTTAACTTATTATGGTTAAACGGATGGTGAAATTGCCGGTTTTTTAGACTACAATCGTATATCAAATTTTCAATTGCCCATATAAATAGTTTGTGTAACAGTCATTTCGGAATCTATCGGATACGAGTTTCTTATATGCTGGCATCATCGATTTGTGTAGAATATTATTAAATCGGGTAATATTGTGTAGATCAACAAATAATAACAATAGGTGCAATAAATATTGTAAATGCATAAGGCCACGCAAAGTTAATTTTTCGTAATGCTTTTAGATTTAATTAAAAAATAAGCCCTATATTCAGCGACTTAAATTTCAAAACAAAGCATTGATGAAATAATTTGGGAGACATATAACTTTAGTGTAGGTTGAATTGGAATTCTTTAACAACTCAAGCACATTTTAGAATTCTGTTACAACCTATGTTTATTTGGAATCAATCTAGGTGGATCTAAATCCACAATAATTCCATTCCGACGTACGACATATACAAACTAACTGGTTGGACTAGGATAACATCTCCAATTTGGAGATTCATTGAATGCCAGTAAATTAACGTAATTATTGTGGCAGATTAAAATGAAATCAGATTAAAATGAAACTGGGGACCTCTCTTGCTCACTTTTAAAGCTTATAAAGCCCACATATACTCGTTTATTAATAACCCTAACCCTAAACCCCTAACTAATGCTAAAAAAAACCTCCAAAAAATGTCCCCTAAAAAATTTTAAAATTTTGCTTAAAAAATAGAAAATTTTCATTTTAATCCGATTTCATTTTAATCTGTCAAAATTATTGATAGTTATTTGAATTTGATAAGATTAACGATCGAAAGCTAATAATTCGAGCTTCGAATACTAGAACCGAAGAAAAGAAATCGTTAATTCGAGTAGAGTTAAAAGATAAAGAGACAATAATAAAGCAAATTAAAAGCGAGTACTTATCCTAGAACCGCCGCAGAAAAGACTCTAAGAACCTCGAGACCCGGACCAAATGCTCCACGCTTCTTTCTGCCTGCCAATTCGACGAAATAGGACTTGATCGATAGTTGAATAGATTTAGATTAGATAGTGGTGTTTATTAATAGTTTTAGCAGACACCTGATAATTAACACTTTCTCACTGTACATCGAACAGTCCCAATAAAAAAAATCATGTGTTGCTATAATTTGCCATTAAGAAAGCCGAAGTTATGCATGTTGAACAGTCATTATAATTCATGTCATACAGTATTGTACATTTTCATTGTTCAAGATTTTTGAGTGAAGTTTTTTGTTTTTTTGATAACTATCTGACCAAATCCGATGAAAATTTTTTTATTTAATTCTAGAATTAAAATAAAAAAATTTCATTGATTTGAATTAGGTTATTGAGAAACAAAATCTTTGAACCATGAAAATGTACAACATTGAGTGCATATCAGATGTATTTCAGGTAATTTTATTGAAAATCGAAAATGTGAATATGCAAAAATTTATCCGAATTTCGGAAAATCTTATTGATTTTAGCCGATATTTAATACAAGTCTAACAATTTTCGTATGGGTAAACTGCTAGGAAAACCACCATTTGAAAGCAAGTGATTTTCCTAGCAGATAACCCTCGATCTCTATAAAATAATGGCCTTTGCAATATTCGTAAAACATATTTAAATACGATGTATATTCTTTACAATATAAACCGTCATTTTAACGATGGGTTTTAATGCTAGTAAGTATATCACGAAACTCTAAAAATTTATTTAAAAAAACCCCAATAAATAATATGCTTTAAAATATACAATATGATAAATACATGGTAATTTTAATTCGTATTCGATTTACTCAGTTACGCTTTTTCTTTAGGTTTAAGGATTTTTGAGAACCTCTGTTTTCTTTTCTAAATGTAATATAAAAATATCTAATTTTCCATAAAGTATAAACAAAGCCACCACCTAACGCTAAAAGTAAAATAATAGCAACACCATAAACATCCAAATATTTTCCTCTGATAAAACCCATTCTCGTATCGGGAGTAATCCAATCTCTTAGTAATTTTTCATTATCAATTTTAAATCCACCATTTTCATCTTTAACACCTTCATATCTTGCAGTGTTCAACACTATTTCCATTAAATCGGCAGCCCTATACTTTCTTTTACTATTAACTTTGGCCAAAAATTGTACTCTTTCGGCATTATTTTTAAAACTTTCTTCATTTAATAATCTTTCAACCTTCGATACTATATCATCCACTTTTAAATCATTCTTTGAAAGTTTTAAAACCATACCAGCTGATTCTAACATTTCAGCGTTTCGAGGTTGATCGCCCATTATAGGAAGCACCAACATTGGTGTTCCAGTATACATGGATTCATGACTACTACCAGCACCACCGTGACTTAAAAATAATTTAGTATTTTCATGATATAGTATTGCTAATTGAGGTGAGAATTTGGAGATATGAATATTAGGGTGTTGTTTATTTAAAATAGTAGATATTGAGACGCTAGAATTAGCGTATTCAATAGATTCTGAAATATCCGTTCTTACAGTAGACCATATCACTCCATCAATAACGTTTTGATCGATTAATTTAATGAAAGCATTTAAAATAATGATAACATTTTGAGAAGATATGATTGCATTAGTCCCAAGAGCGAAATATATTGTTCGAGGATGATCAACAAGAAATGAATCTAGAACCGGAGTTAAACCCGGAAAAGTATCAGGTAAAACAGGACCAATTTCTTGATGAAGTGGTGAATCAGAACTTGATACCTGTACATTAATAATAAAATGAAATATAATATTTGGCATAAATTTCTTATAATTTGTTAATTTGTTTAATAATACTATGAATTAATTATTATACATAATCACCTCAAATCCAAAGAAAGTATTTGACAACATTAAAAGATTTGATACTCTTCCTCTTAAGTCCCAATGCGGATCTACACCTACGTTTGCTCTTTTGGCATTAATATCTCTAATAATATCTATTGAATTCCAAACCAGCTTTAAAGGTAAAATTATCGCACATTTAAATCTGTCATAAAATGTTCGTTTTCCATATTTGCATGACATCCAAACATAGGATCCGATTTATATGGTGCGTTTGATACTAATAAAAAGAAATCATATTGAATATATAAAAAAATAATTCATAGTAAATATAGCAAATAAACATTAATCTGCACATACTAATAGATGTATCGGTTGAAATGCCAACAGCAGGCTTTCCTAATTTCCAAGCGAGATCAAAGCACGGATGATTTACTACTGGCATAAAATCACAAAAGAATAAATCAGCTTCGTTCTCTTCAGCAACTTGTTTATAAATATTATAAAAAGGTATGTAGGATTGAACTGCTAACTTTCTTACGAAGGTCATTAACTTAAATGGATCATTATCGACCAACGCATTATTTATATCAGAAGATTTATTATTGAGTTGTTGGATAGCGAATTCATTTTCGAAAATAATTTGTGGAATTGAACGATAATGGATAGATTGCGCAGTATAATTTCCTGGTGATATTAATGTTACCTAGAAATCGAATAATAATAAATAAGAAAATTAAGCAAATTTATAAAGTTCATAATAAAAAACATACATCATATCCTCGATCCATTAAAATCTTTAAAATCTCACACATTTGAGGTAGATGTGTTCCTGTAATTCAGTTTTAAAGTGATTAAAATTAATTGTATGTATTATAAATGATCTAGTAATAATAAATTATGATAAAATAATAAACTTACTTCCGATCATGGAAGTAGCGAGTATTTTTTTGGGTACATTGGTTCTGTTTAACGATGAGTCTCGCTTAATCAAATCTGCAGATCCGAAAAATTGATTACTTGTAAAAACAATAATGAAAATGGCAAAATGCCAAAGAGTAAGTTGTGAAAATAAATTTTTTAGATGCATTTTTTGTTTAATGAATTTGTTATAAGTCTGATTTGATTCGACGAGAGAGAACTTATTTATACGTTTATTTCATATATATGTATCAACGTATCATCACATATAAGAATAATTATGCATGTAGGTACGGAGTATTCGAGTTGCCGGTTGCCGAAAATTTTTACCGCATTTGTAGATCCATAAATTCCGGTAAATCGGTAAATTAGGTAATTATTGATTGTTATTTGAATTTGTTAAATTATTTGATGCGATGCACATAGATACATGCCTACTATGTAATTTCGACGGGAAGGAATGCTAAATTAGCCGAATTTATTTAAAGAGCGTTGTAGTTAATAATAAATTATTCTCTAAAAAAAGAAATCAAAAATGATTCAAGATGATTCATTTTGAAGTACCATGCTTTTTACCAATAAGAAAGCTGCGCAACGGCTTAATTTCCCGAAATCCATTTTTCTGAAATACCATTTCGCCGAAATCGTAATGCTGACAATTCATTTACTAACAGGATCACAGATAATCAATTCACTGACATCTTGTTTCCTCAACAAGTTTAGTTCATTGACAATTATTTCACCAACAAGTTTTTTTTTATAAAAATTACACTAACCTTAACTCTAATCGTCCTGTCAAAAAAATAGGATATTAGAATTATCAAGTTTTCTGATTAGTCAAATTTGTAGATCTGTACACTCTATCTAACCAAATCAGGATAATATCGATGACCAGAATTCCAAATTATGCAAATTAATACAGTACGCACGTACGCATGGATGGCCAGTTTCAGAAGTGTAAAATAACTTGCTTTAAAATTATTTCATACTCGTCTATTTAATTTCTACCCTAACGATATTTAGGGATAATAGGGGTGTTTTACACCTTCATACCATATGAGTCTGGCCATCCGCAATACACTGACCGGATCAAAGTCGAGGGAAAGCCACTTTATCATATAAATTTATATGATTAGAATGTCTTTCCCTTGGCGCCACCCATCAAATTATGGCCACCCATGCCATATTGATTAGTTTTCCGCAAAAAGATCCGGGTCCAGTCTATTAAAATAATACTGAACACTGATTTGCTGATTTCTTTTTTTTTTTAATTGAGACAAACAAAGGATGCGTTTTTCATTGTTATTTTAAATCAACAATAACGATAAAAACCTAAAATAAAAACTCACTGGTTAGAAAATCATATTAACTAAATAATAACTAGTTATTTCTAGTACAAATAATAACTTATTTACTATATAATTACTAGGTAATATATGTATTTAAACATATTAGCTAAAAACATATTAAACTACAAAAATATCTAGTAATTATATAGTAAATAATCTATTATTTGTACTAGAAATAGCTGGATATTATTTAGTTAAAATATGTGCTTTTTAACCAGTGAACAGCATTTAGGCATACGCAGACTACTATTTTCCATATTTTAAATGGCAAGCTAAAGCTAGTTATATCTCAATGCTTCTTAAAGCTTCAAGTTTATTAAAAAAATAACCATGAAACCTGAAGTAGTTTTCTTTGGTGGATTCATTTATAAAAGTTCAGATTCGTACTTTAATTATTTTGTTATAATTTTTAAATATCTGACCGTTGTAACGAGGTAAATTGGCTCGAAAGAAAATTTTTATTATATCATGGGTCGTAATGCAAAACGAAAAATCAACTTTGCGTGGCCTAATCACATGACCACAAATATTCGGATAAATATCTTCCGAAACTTATCCTAATTTAGAAATTTCTAAAGTTAATATTTTTCATTAGGTCAAATCGGGTTCGTTTACTATACTAATTTTGGCTAAATTCTATCCGAGACACCGCAGCTAAATATGCATACATGGATTTCAAATACTAGTACGATCACGTTTCGTGTGTAACATGAAATGTGTAGAGTATTCGACTTTATGTGTGTCGCTTATGCTGATTTCTTCAGAATCCTTTTACGGTAAAAGTTATGATTATCGTTTATCCGTTATTGGAAAAAAGTTAATTTTTTAATTTCGAATGGTGTAATTGGAGTAGATATGTCATTATGATGTAATGGCTACGTCGTTTTCTTTTGATTGTTATTTGAAAAGTGTTAAATTAAACTTACAATCGATAAATATTAAATATTAAAATATTCTGGTTTACGTATCGATTTGATTATAGGTGATGATTTTCGTTAGTTGAGTGATGGGCTCAATGGTATTACTAGGTTGAATTTTTTTCCTTTTTTTTTTTTTTTTACGTTATGTAACATATAACAATTCGTTCGATTATGTGCATGTGTAACGTGAGTGTAAATGAGTTCAACTTTTCTGGTAAGTCTTATGCGAGAAAGCCTTATGGTGAGAATTGTGATTTCCGTTTGCCTGCTTTAATAAAGGTATATAGTATTAACGACGGTATTTACGTATTCCTATATGCATGAAAAACATATACGTTGTAATAATTTTCAATTGATGTGAAATTTCACAAACGATTATCGTGATTTAATTACTTACCAGTTACATGAAACGTTTTATGTTGATCATTAGCGCTTAGAAATAATTGCTAGCGCTTAGTGTTACTTTGAAATTACTTTAGGGGTAATTCTATTTGGATTATTTGGATTGGCGATATTTTTGGTACCGTATTTTACCATGCAAGGTACCCGGGTACGATTTAATTTCACGTGGTAAAAAATTTGATTTGTACCCCTGGGTACCTTGTATGGTGTAGGGTACATTATGTGGGGGGTCTTTTGTAAGGGGGTATGAATCAATACATAGGTACTGGTACCGTACGGTAAAAGATATCGTACTGGTATGGATTTTTTTTCAATATTTTTTTTTCGACTTATTGTATGTACGCTTCGTAATATGATTTAATTCTGTTAAAAAAAATAAAAAAAGAAAATGTTTGTGAAAAAGATTTTTATGATCCTACCGGTACCAGTAGTTTATAATATTTACATCTTACCACCATGTCTTGCAAAAAAATTTTTTTCGCAAAAAATTACGATTTTTTTTTTTTTTGCAAGAAATTTTTGCAATTTTTTTTTTTTTTTACACCTATAAAATATCTATTAAGTTGTTTGTTTACTGGTAAGTCGCGTTTTTTTTTGAAATAAACTTTTACCTTTCTGCAATCTTAACAATGGTACTCTTAGAAAGTATTCTTACAACCAATCTTCAACAAAAACGGGTACGACTCTGGACAGCCTGGGAAAAACTTTTTATTCTTTCTTACCTCGACAATGTACCAGGTGCTACTATACATGGAACAGCTAACAAATTTCAAATTGAAACCAAACAAATTCGGGATTGGAGAAATAAGCGAGAACAGCTACTATCAGCTCAACCACATGTTAAACGTCTTAATACTGGTGCTAAACCACGTTATCCTAATCTTGAAGAAGAACTCGCTAAATGGGTTCAAGCTTTGCGAGCTAAATTAAATCCAGTCAGTCGTCATATGATACAAACAAAAGCAGCAACATTAGCAAAATCTACACAATATATTTCTCAATATCCTGATATCAATAAGTTTAAGTGGAGTACTAAATGGCTCGAAGGTTTTTTACGGCGCTATAATTTTAGTAACTGTCGTAAAACAACTATTGCACAAAAATTACCAGAAGAATTAGAAGCACAACGACAAGAATTTTTAAATTTTGTCCAATATCGTCGTATTCAACATGATTACCCGTTATCATTAATGGGTAATATGGATGAAACCCCTCTTGCTTTTGA
Source organism: Gigaspora rosea (assembly GCA_003550325.1). Taxonomy (NCBI): domain Eukaryota; kingdom Fungi; phylum Glomeromycota; class Glomeromycetes; order Diversisporales; family Gigasporaceae; genus Gigaspora; species Gigaspora rosea. The sequence continues at coordinate 153,543 of QKWP01000130.1, read as the reverse complement.
TATGCCGAGTAGTGTAACTGTTGATAATAAAGGAAACAAAACTATTAGTATTCGAACTTGTGGTTATGAGAAATCTTGTTTTACTGTTGTGCTCGCATGTATGGCGAATGGTGTAAAATTAACACCGATGATCATTTTTAAACTAAAAAACGTTCTGCGTCTTCATTTTCCACAAGGTGTGATCATTAGAGCTAATGAAAAGGGATGGATGAATGAAATAAAAATGAATTATTGGGTAGAAACCGTTTGGAACAATCGTACACCATGCTCTAGAAATCCACGATCATTATTAGTAATGGATTCATTTAAGGGTCATTTAGTTTCTTCTGTTAAAGATAATCTTTCTGAAAAGAACACCAATATCGCAATTATTCCTGGAGGGTTGACATCAAAAATTCAACCACTCGACGTATCGATTAATAAATCATTCAAGGCAAAGGGGCGTTTTTTTTTTTTTTTTTTTTTTTTTTATTTTTTTTTTTAAATATAAAATAATATTTCTTTTATCAATAGATCAGGTCTATGTACAACGAATGGATGGCACAAGAAGTAAAAGAATTAACTGCAGCTGGTCGAATTAAACGTCCTCCCTATAATCTTATTGCAGAATGGGTTAAGCGCGCATGGGACGACATCGATATTCAACTAATTAAACACTCCTTTAAGTGTTGTGGTATCTCAATTGCAACAGACGGATCAGAGGACCATTTACTTTTTGACTACGATCAAGTTGAAAATAATGAAATTAATGAACACGATCAAGTTGAAGATAATGAACACAATCAAGTTGAAGATAATGATGATATTTTTTGCGATGGTAAAAATTTGATTTCACAAATTAAATTTAATATTTTTGTTTAACGAACTCTTCCATTCTTACAAGATTCTTTGCCTCATCAATACCTCCCACCTCAACAATGACTTCCGTTACAAGATCTCCCACTTCAGCAACAAAATCCTTTATCTCAACAGCTATTTCAACTTTCGCAAGTTTTTCCGCCCAACCAATACCAACAAAACCGTTTACCTCAACAAAACCGTTTACCTCAACAAGACCTTTTACCTCAACAATATTTTTTGCCCGAGCAAAGCTTTCGATCTCGATTAGATTTTTTGCCACAAGGTTTTTTAGCCCGACAAAATTTTTTGGCTCAGGAAGAGGAAATCGAATCTTATTATCAGGATGAGGTGAAAAATTATGTAAATCAGTGGTGGGAATAACTGTAATCGCACAAATTTTTGAAGTTTAAATAAACTTACCATCTGATATTCTGCTTGTTAAACCTTGAATCGAAATCGCATATATTACATGTCTAATAACAATTGTGATGGATTAAAATGAAAACGGATTAAAATGAAATCAGACTAAATTAAATCGGATCGATTAAAATGAGATATGCGTAGTATAAAAAATTGACTGGTAAAGAGTGCCATATGCGCATTTTTTTTTTTAAAAAAAAAATTGACTGGCCACCAAAAAAATATAAATTTTTAGGGCATATTTTTGGGGGTTATGGGTTAAGGCTAGAGGTTAGTTTTAAAGTAGTTTATATTAAACAAGTATACCAGTAAGTGGGTTTTGAGGGTTAAATAGAAACCCATCTAATAAAAGCGAGTGAAACACGCAAAAATTAAATAACGTTCATCGCTTGAGTTAAAAAATAGCAACGTTATAAGTGGTTATTGATTCGTACCTGGGTACCTTACAAAATACCATAACAATGACCTTGAAATAAACTGGTACAAATCAAGGGGAGGTACCGATCAAAGGGAGTACCTTCCACGGTAAAATACGGTAATTGATTTTCTTTTGTATGGCTTTTTTTGGTAATTTTTTGTTTCACAAATTTCAACCGATTGTAGTTGATACTCTATATCTCTCTCGTGCATGCTCAAGAGCAGAGCATTGCGATGCGATAGCTCAAGCGCGAGAGAGCTCAAGCGCGCTTAGGTTTTTTCGCTTGTCGAATGACGGTTGTATATATAATGAAAAAAATTACAAATGATGATTTAAAAAGTAAATTCGTGATACTGAAATTGCATAAATGAAATATTGCATAACTTCATTACCAAAACAGAAAAACAATCGCCTTACCTTATCGGGTAGAAAATTGATATGATAATCGAGGTATGGACTAAAATGTAATCAATTTATGTGTGCTATTTTTGATTAACATTTTTTAAATTTGGACTATGAGATTCCCAAATAAAGAAAAAAGTAAAATTATTATTAAACTAAAAATAACATCAAAAATCCATAATTAAGGGGTTTCGGAATTAAAATTCGAAAATCATCCTCATAATAAGGCAGAATTGGGGATAACAGTGCCAAATAACCCTTTTTCATGGTGCTGATTATTATATTGGATAGCATTTTTGCTCTGCGATGCACTTATATAATATTCATTCATATGTGTGCAAATCGTAAAAAGGCTAGGTATATTCATACATTTATATGTCCTGTATTCGATTTTTTTTCTCATGAATTTTATTTTAAAACTTCATTCATTCAAGGTCAACAGATCGAAAAGGGAGCTAAGCAAGAATGCCCCGGTGTGGATGCCAGTGAGAAAAAACTGGTCAATCACATTCCAAATTGAGGAAGGTGCAGGGGGGAAGATAAGTAATTAATAAATTGCCTAATAGGGACGTTTCACATGAAACTAATATAATCCTTAATAGGTATCAAATGCATGGAAGGCAGACAAAGGCAACTACAGTAAGAAACCAAATTCGTACCCGACCATCCCTATTCCACTGAATCCTGCCATTTTGCAACCATGTGTATACACAGCCAGCCTGCGTTATGTAGGTGGGAAACTAGCAGCTAATCTTAAACATCAATCTAATGCAGCAATAGCTTAACTGCAAAACTCCTGGTCGACAGCCATTTCACATATGCGGGTGAGAAGCCACCGGCTGACCACAAATAGCTAGATTAATTATACATCGAATGCACTGATGTATGCCATGTATTGTGCTGAAACAAGCTAATACAGTAATAAAGTTCAGTATCCAGCATTATGTGCTAGTGAGCTTCCAAATAAGACATGCATAAGGGATTTTTTCATATATGTTAGCATGACTCCCGCATTATATCCGTAAATGTAGTTATGAAAAAAATTTTTAAAAACAATTTGGCCTAACCAGTTCGTTTCTGGCATATCCCTGATTAGTTATTTTTTTGATCTGTTGACTTCTTCTGTCAACTGGCAAAAAAAAAACTGTAACAGAATCTTTTATGTAAATCATGATAATTTCAAAGTAAACAAACTCATCCCAAGACATAATTTTAATCATTTGGATGATTAAATTATCATATTTTTATAATCAATCTAGAATTATGATAAACCATCAGGGTGAGTAATGAAGTTTATTCTTTTTACTTTAACGATGGTTTTCAAGAGAATGGATATAATTAACCATAATTATTTATTCATTCAATAAATTACTAGGGTAAGTATGAAGTTTAATTCTGTTTACTTTAACGATTGTGTTTCAGAATAATGTATGATTAACCGTAATCATTTAATCATTTAATAAAATTATCAGAATGAGTATTATGTTAATTCGGTTCACTTTAATGATTGTGTTTCAATAAATCATCAGGGTGAGTATGAAGTTTAATTCTGTTCATATTGATGATTGTGATTCAAGATGATGTATGATTAATCATAATTCATTTAATCATTAATAAATTATGAGAGTGAGTATGAAGTATAATTCTTTCCACTTTAATGATAGTGTTTCAAGAGATTGTATATACAATTAACCATAATTATACTAGTATAAGTATCAAGCTTAATTCTATCCACTTTAATGATTATGTTTCAAGAGAATTTATAATTAACCGTAATCATTTAATTGTTCAATAAATTACTAGAATGTGTTTTAATAATTTTGAGGATAATGCATTAATCGTAAATTACTAGTGTGAGTATGAAGTTTAATTCTGTTCACTTTAACAATCATTTTTCAAGACAATATATAATTAACTGTAGTTATGTTTTCATTAAATAATCATTAGCATAAGTATAAAGCTTGATTTTGTTCACTTTAACGATTGTGTTTCAAGACAATGTACAATTACTGTAATCATTTAGTTGTTCAATAAATCATTAGATGAGTATTAACTGTAATCATTTGTCGTGGTTTGCAAATTTGCAGATTGCTGCATACCCATGCAATTACCTAATTGTTGTTTGATTGCATGATAGAAAAGATTGTAAAAGATTGTAAAATGTGTTTTTTGGCTATATCTATGCTCACTAAAACTTATTGCAGAATTGCACAATTGGACAACAATTAGGTAATTGTTCAAGTGATTGTAGTAATTGTATGGGTATGCATCGAACTACAAATTTAAATCAAAAAACATCAGTTTGCAAACTGTGATAATTGTTCAATAAATTACCATTGTGAGTATAAAGTTTAATTTTTTTCACTTTAACAATTGTGTTTTATAACAATGTATAATTAATCACAATCATTTAATTATTTAATAAATTACCATGCATTAATTTAAATTGACTACCAGTTTAATCCTTTAACCCTATGCCGAAGGCACGGGCTAATATGCTAATATTTTTATAAATAAAGACATATTTATTATCAAATAAGTAATATACAAATATTATTTAAATTAAAATTCGAATACACTTATTTATATAATATTCTTTATTATATATATATCAATTTATGCTTAACATGCCTAAAATTTCAAATTGACAACATCAAATTAAACAAATAAAGGGTTTCAATTAAAATTTGCAAATCTTATTTTGATAAAATAAGATGATGCACAAATATTTATTTTTTAATTAAAATTCGAATACTTATTTATAAATTATTTTATTGTTAATCGATATTACCTCTAATATTGTTTTATGCTTAACATCTAAAATTTCACATCAACAACATCAAATTAAACAAATAAATAATCTTCTATAATGAATACTCAACTAGACTAATAAGGCTATAACTAAAGTTCTGAATAAAGTAATAGATGAACTATTGGAATTAATAAAGCTATGGAACTAGATCGATATCTTACTATACATAAAAAAACAATTAAATCTAACAATTTTTCAAGTTCTTTTGCTTAATTATAATAATTTGCTTGAAAGTTCTCATTGGAGGCATATAAATATATAAAATAACTTAAGTAATATTTGTTAAGCTATATAAAAACAAAAATCTAAGCAAAAGTTTAATAAGTTATATAAAAAATATTTTTAGTGAAACTTTATTAAGTTATATAAAAAGACTAATTTAAGCAAATATTTAGTAAGTAATCTAAAAATAAGTTAATAAGTTATATAAAAGAATAATTTAAGCAAATATTTAATTAGTAATTTGAGCAAAAGTTTAGTAAGCAATTTTGAGCAAAGCTTAGTAAATAATTTGAGCAAAGATTTGGTTAGCTATAACTTAACTGAAGGTTTAATAAATAGTTTGAGCAAAGGTTCAGCAAAGTGATATAAAAAAACAATTTAAGTGTATTTAATAAGTAATTTGAGCAAAGGTTTTGCAATTAATTTGAGCAAATAATCAATAAGCAATTTGAGCAAAATTTCTATAGTAATTTGAGCGAAGGTTCAGTATGTTATATAAAAAAACAACTTGAGCAAAGGTTTAATAAATAATTTGAGCAAAGATTCAATAGATAATTTTTGAGCAAAAGTTCAGTATATGATTTGGGTGAAAGTTTTATTATTTACACTTTTATTAGTAAATACAAAAAAATATAGTAAAATTTAGAAAAGTAAATAAATAAAAAATAATTTTTGTTAAAAAATTTGACTAATAGAAATTTATATCTATTATTATAGGAAATAAAAAAAAGAATAATAATAAAATGGAAATAATACTAGAAAACAGATAAAAACAAAACCAAGCATTTTCAATTTTCAAGTATAAGCTTATTACCTCTAATAAAATCTTAGAACAGATAGCCTTAACTTACAAAAAAATACATTCTTCCCTCTTTATAATCACCTCCCATATGATCACACCAAATAAAAGCCTCTTTTTAATTATTCCTCTATTTGAGTCCAATTACTATTTAATATATAATTACAAACCTCTATATAAGCACACCTTTTTATAAGCACATTTTATAATTTTGCTCTTTATTTGCATTTATAATAATCCCAACAATTAAAATGACACTTAGAGCAGCAACTTCAAACCAAAAAACAAACCAAAAAAATAATACAAATATACTATATTTGCAACTTTACTAGATTTCTTTATTCTATACTACCAAATATTAATTACAAATTTCAAAATTAACAGATATTAAGATATACCAACTACTTAAGACTAGACCACAACTCTAATATTACTAATATGAAAACTATTAATCCAAAATTTATTATGCTTCAAAAGTGTAAAGGTCCATTACACAATAAAATTATCCTAAGTCTACTCTATTCAACTAGATTCTAAAACTTTAATTTAGACATTAAACATTTTGAGATAATAATACTATGTCAAATAAGCTAAAAAAAAGCAAACTCCCAGCGCATGAGCAGGCATATAACTTGTTATGACTATATATATTTGATGATCATTATGACTATACCAGTACGATCACATGTAAATTTATCACTATGACATTAAATGTAATTAATTTCAAAAATGATGCGCAATGATCATCTAAGTTTTAAATTCTTTTTTTTGAAATTTGGCATTTTCGTCGCGGCTTCATTGTTCATGACATTTTTCTAGTTTGTTTTTTTTTGACCTTGGGTTCGTCTTTTGCTTAGTAACTATTTTCTCCTGCCTTGGTCAACTAGTGACATTTGTTTCATTAATAAGCATATTTTACAGATGATCAATTTACAGTTAAGTTGTTTCATAATATGTTTTACTGACTGCTCATTTTGCAAAAAAATTCTAATCATTATCATTAGAATTAAATGTAGAATCAAGTTATATGAGCTATTGGTTAATTACAAAATGAACTCATCTGTAAACTAATCATCTAAAATAAGCTTTCTTGTAAAGCAAATGTCGATGTAATGTATCTTTAAAGTGACTATTGGTATGCAGATTTCTTCATAATGAACAACTATTGGGAGCCATAGTAATTAGAAGCGTTTGTCATAGAATAAATATTCAATTTGTTGCCTCAACCTTAGATGCGGGTATTTTTTGTTTAATGTTCTAAATGCGTCTGATTATTGGAATCAAGTTACTAAAAGATTACTCTTTTTTCTAGGGCAATATATTATTGCTTGCTTAGATATTGGTGAGTACAGGTGGGTTTCATGACCATTTGGCAATACAAGGGCCTCTTATTTGGTGATTAAGCACTATAGCTGCGATGACAGTACAAGGGGGTGAGTATGAAGTTTAATTCAGTTCACTTTAATGATTGTGTTTCAAGTGAAATATAAAGTTAATTCTGTTCACTTTAACATTTGTATGATTAGGTCATGCAAAATTAATTTGCATTTTGCATTACCTGTTAACCCATTTTTTCAATTTTTTTAATTTTTTTTTCTTAGATCACAATTGTGCCGATTGTTAAATTTTTGATATTTATTTTTTCCCAATCTTCCTATCCAGTGATGGGGACCTTAATTACAACAGAAAAAATATTATTGCTGACCCAAATTTTAATTCCTTATTGTGCAAAAGAAAAAAATTTACCTTTTATAACCTTAAATGTGAGCATTATTCTATTAATTTATAGTTTATTTTAAAAAAAATCTGACTGACCGACCCATGTTTTCAGATTCATGTGATGCAAACCGAAAAATCAGCTTTACGTGACCTTAACTGAAATTGATATGAAGTTTAATTTGTCACTTTAATGACTATGATATAAGAATGTTTAACGTAATTATTTAAATTCTGTTCACAGCCTTTTTCATTTTGCATTACCACTGACACATTTTTTGAATTTTTTTAAATTTTTTTCACTGGTTTCATCTAGTGTAACCTGATAGAGAAATATACCCTTAAACCAAAATAAAGATTGTACTGGTCCTGTGCTGCATTACACGCTGCACAGCTACCCTAATTTCGGGACAGACGGACGAGAGGTTTTTTTTTAATTTACTACAAATACAATAGACTAATGTTCACATTTAAGGAACAGTAACTCGTTTATTATACTAATTTTGGCTAAATTTTATCTGAGACACCGCAGCTAAATATACATAGATGGACTTCAAATTTTGGGACAGACGGCCATTTTTTTTTAATTTACTGCAAATACAGTAGACTAATGTTCACATTTAAGGTTATGCAAGATTTATTTTGCACAACAAGGAATCAAAAAATTGGGCCGGCAGTTATATTCATATTTTTTCTGTCAGTGTTTTTTGAGTTGATAAAATTTTTCCAATCAATTAGTTGCCTACTATAATTGCAACTAACCAAGTACGGATATCACATAACCAAATAATCGATTAGGGAAGAGCTATTTATTACGTAATTTCGCGAGGGGGAGGGGGTTAGCAGTCTATCACGTCTATATATTATATATATAAATTATTATTAGCTGCTAATTAGATCACGGGGAGAGGGGGTATGACCTTCTAATAAAAATAAATTACGTAATAAATGGCACTTTTCTTAGTTGTTTAGTTGTTTAAATTGTTTAGTTGTAAGTTGTATAGTTGATATTACAAAAAATATTTCATTGATAACTTACAGATTTAGCAAAGTTATTAGAAATTAAACCAAATAATGCATTTTCAAAGACTTCGTGGTAATCTGTTAAGCTGATGTAGTATCGATTTTATATTTAACATATAATTAAAAATTAACCAGATATAGGCAATTAAATAACTAGTTATAAACAAGCGGATTTTCATAGGGCTAAAGCTTATATAATAGGGTTTGAATTTAAAAACTGTACTTTATATTATTATCAAATTTGCAGTATAATATAAATAAAAATTTAATCGTTAATTTGTTAGTTTTAAGCACATATACATTTTAAGTACATGTAGAATTTAATAAATTCATAAAGTTATAAAAACGACAATCTCTGCCATTAACTAATCCCTATTATATACATGTACTTTTCAATTTTTATATAATAAATTATATATAATATATTATTAAATATATTAAACTTCGGTAAAGACTTTTGAAAATGTATATTTATAACAATATCTATCAATTAAACATCGCTTTATATTTATGAAACTTGATCAAATGTCTCACAAATCATGAGCCATATCTCAACCATTCTAACCCAGACATTAAATGCTTATTCAAAGAGCTTGTTAGAATGGTTTCATAACACAACAATAAAGAGCTAGTAGGATGATTATTTAATATAATCATAAGGAGTTTTTAGAATAGTTATTTATCGCTAATTATAAAGAGCTTTTAGAATAATTATTTTTTAATACTAATTATAGAAAATTATTAGAATGATATTATTTAACACTAATTATCAAAAGTTGTTAGAATGATTATTTAATGCTAACCATAATGAGCTGTTTGAATAGTTATTTAACTAATCATAAAGAGCTGTTAGAATGGTTGCTTGATTCGACTATTTTGATTTTCACATACACTCATATGCAGAGATGGCATGTTACAATATTTGACATTGGACAATTTGGACATTTGGACATTTGACAATGTCCAATTGTCCAAATAATTTTGATTGGATATAGTAACTTTTTTTATTGAACATTAAAAAAAAATTAATTTAATCTTGGTCTAAATTAAACTTAATTCAGCCAATATTTACTAATATAAATTATCTTTAATTTAAAGTATATTTAAAAAGGGGTTAATTAATTTGTAATCACAGTAACCGCATCTAATTAGGTGTAATATTACACATTTGGGAAGAATCAAAACAAATGTTCGTTTTGCCAAAAATTGCTTCTACTCAAAATTTCGCATAGGAAACTACCTTTCATGTTCTAACAAAAAAATTTTCTTGCTAAATTTTAATAAAATTATAACCTGCTCTAAACTCTAGCCTCATACTAGCTCTAACCTTAATTATACTTTGCTATATATGATTTTTGCATGATATTGATCATGTGTTATCTGGTAATATTATTTATAGTTATAAAATTTATCTGTAACCTACGGTTACAAAACTAATCCTTTAAAAAGTATAATGATAATAATAAAAATAATAATTATTATTATTATTTATTTATACTACTAAATCAACTTAAATTCCATTTTACTTACAATTTTTACATTTGATATTGGCTAATGAAATATGGTTAATCAAACAGAATTTTAGAAACTGAAAATAATTGTATTTCATTTTTTTTTATAATATGCCTTTATTTTAAAATTGGATATAATTGATTTTTCAATTTCAAATAGTTATTACATAGTAAAGTCTAAATTCTGCTATGTAAATTGATAATTGATGCTTTAGTAAACTTGTTTGGAAGACTAAAATGCATATATACTAAAAGTTTTATCAAAATTTAAGCAGTTTTTAATTTTGACTTTTTTTTTAAATTTAACAAATATATTTTGTTAATAAAATTTTAATTTTTTGTTAAAGCAAAAATTAAAAACAATTAATAAAAAATTTTCTGATTTTGATAAAAATTTTAGAGAATATGTATTTTGATCTTTTTAATAAGTTTACTTAAGCAACTATAATTGATTTGCATAGTAAACTTTGGACTTTACTATGTAGTAACTATTAACAATCATGAGGTAGCTTATTTTTAGCTCAAAGACGTTTTTGAGTTTTACTTATTTTTAGCTTTTGGTGACATATTATTAAAATTGTTCAATAAAATTATTGGACAATTTGGACATATGTCCAATAATCTTACAATTTATTTGGACATTGTCCAATGCCTAAAGGTCCAAAAAATTATTTGGACATTTGGACTATATCCAAATGTCCAAATGTTCAATTGTACAATTAAATTTTATTTGAACATTGTCCAATGACAGCTCTGCTCACATGACTATCATCTTCATTTGATACTATTTTACATCTCGCTTATTATATAATGGAAATTTGAAAAGATGTAGATAGTTCACTTATATTTCACAGAATATTATAACCACAATATAGAACTTGGATTTGTATACTAATTTAATAATAAAATCTGACAGATATCTATTAAATTTAATATAAAAACAAATAATGGATCCAAGCTATACTATTATAGATTATATAAACTGTAAACTTGATTAAAATGGTTAACCCTAATCTATCATTTAATGGTAGGTCTAATAGGACCCCAAACAATACATAGATAGGTCAGGTTAGAGAATGCGTAGCCCATCATAGACAAATTAAATAAAATAAGGTTTAAAGTTGCATATTTTTTTAAAAAATTATTAAAAAGGTTAGTTTTTTTAATTTGCGTATTTGTATATTAAAATTCTATATATAAAAGCTTAATTTGCGTATTTTTAGTTGAGTATACGCGGTATTTTGATTTTAAAAAAAACAAAAAAAAAACAAAAATAAATAAATAAATAAATAAAGTAAAAAAAGCACGTTTTTTATTCTCACATATACACATACACTACTTTTATTTCTTTAAAAATTTTTTGATCTTTTTTTATTTTAATAAATTTTATTTTTTATTTTATTTATTTTATAAAGCACATTTTTTATTCCCACTATATTATCGTTTTTTTTATTCTTTTATAATTTAAATTGTTTTTATTTTATTTATTTTATTTAGTATAGTGTTTTATTTTTGTATTTAACATAATATTTATTTAATTTTTTTTATTTTTTTTATATTTTATTTTTTTCAATCTTTTTTTATTTATCTATTTTATTATTACTTATATCAATATTTTTTAATATTTTTTTTACATTTTTTTTTATTTTTTTTAATTTATATTGATATTATGTATTTTTTATTTTTTATTTTTTTTATTTTATTTGTTTTTGTTTTTTTATTTATTTTTATTTTTTTTGTTTTTTATTTATTTTTATTTATTTTTTGTTTTTTTATTTATTTTTATCTTTTTTTATTTAAAATTTTTTTTTACTTTTATCATTTTTTTTAATTTTTTTATTTTTTTTTATTTTAAAAATTTTTTTATTATTTATTTTAATTAATTTTTTTATTTATTAATTATAATTTTTTTAACATAATCCAGGTTTGTAATTTTTTTAATTATAATTTAATTTATTTTTTTATTTTTTTAATTATCAGTTTTTTCTTTATTA
>QKWP01000130.1:114096-140706 GCA_003550325.1 Gigaspora rosea | reverse complement strand
ATCCAATATTTGATTTGATTTGAATTTGAGGAACCCTATCATTGGTGTTGGTCTTTTTTGCTATTAGCGCATTACCTAGAGCTTTTTTGTTGCTAGCATGTTAATGTTGTTGGTGTGGAATCACTTTTGTCGCTGGTGCAGCAAAGTATTAGTTTCTATTTTTTTTTGCTTCAGCGTTGTATTCATGCAGTACTAATTTTTTTCAGGTTCAGAATAAGTAACTATCACATCTTGCTTTTTTTTGTACATTACTAGATACGTTCGTCATTGGTGCCAAGTTTGTGATGCTGTTATATGTCGTGTTAGGTCGTTGTTCTTGGATTTGTGAAATTGTTGCCGGACCACTTCACCATTTTCTGTGATAGTTAGGTAGTTAAGGTAGGGTTAATAGTTGAGTCATTAGATTGGAGTTTGGGTTAGGGTAAATTAAAATAGATTCAAATAAATATTGTAGTAACAAGTTAAGTAGTAGTGCAAGATAGAGTTCCTCAAATTCAAATCAAATCAAATATTTGGTCAATTTGAATTTGATCAAATCAAATTGACCCTGATTTGAATTTGATTTGATTCATATATTTGAATTTGAATTTGATTTGAATTTGAATTTTAATAGTAATTTTCAAATCAAATCAAATATTTGTTAAATCAAATCAAATTTGGCCATATTTGAATTTGATCAAATCAAATATAGTCAAATTTGAATTTGAATTTGATCAAATATTTGATTCAAATATTTGAAGATCAAATCAAATTGCGGAACCCTAGCCCAAGTGTAATTTTAGTATTTATTCAATATATTATGTGCAACGGTTTCGAATCCATATTATTTTTTCTTTATTTAATTAAATAAAATTTATATAAGCTATTATATTATTCTAGTATTATTTTTGTAAAGAAAAGCTATTACAGTATTATTATGTAATTCTTATCTTGTGACTAAATCTGGATATTTGCATGTTGCAAGTTTATATGCGTGAGAATTTAAGAATTTTTTTTATTAACTTATATAAAATTTTATATTATAACCGAGGTTAGAATTTATTTTGTGTATTTTTTAATTTTTTGATTGTAAGGTATCCCTTAAATTGTAAGCAAATCCAGGCAAATTTGTCTGGAAAATTGCTATAAATATGCTTATGATCTATATTTTTTAAAACTTAAGATATTTAATTGAATTTTTTTTGATAATATTTGAAAATAAGGATTATATTATAGTAGTATTTAATTTTATATTATAAGAAAAAAAGTTTAAGTTGCTAATAAGCTAAAAATAGACAAATTTTAAAAAAATTTTTATCCAAAAAAATTATTTACTTTTTCTTGGCGAACTCTATAAATATTAGCTCTAGCTTCCTGATTTAATAGAATAATATAGTTTATAAAAAGGATTACAACTTTTATTATTGCAACTTTTGTGATTTACTTGTAAAAATTAAGACTTGTATTAGAAGTGAAAATTTTTTTTATAGACGGGACATATAAAATTTAAGAAAACCTAAAGAAAAATTTTATAGTAAAAATTTTAAAATAAAAACTTTAAACTTTTATTGCTTTAAAGTTTATTAATAATTTTAAAAAATTTTTATAATAAACTTTATAAAATATATTTTAAAGAAAATATTCTATAAATAAAGTATACCCCATATACTTAATAAATTTTTATTTTATTTAAAAAAATGTAATATTACTAAAAAAATCCAGGCAAATTTGGCTGGATTACAGTTTGAGGGATAAATTTTGTGTACTGATCTATAAAAAATCCTTGCATACAGCAATTAATAAAAAATTTAAAAGTCACCTTACCTATCTATGTATTGTTCGGGGTCCTGGTCTAATATACAGTAGTGATTTAAAAAAAATGTCAATTCAAATATAATATATAAAACGATTCAAGTATAATTAAAAAAAAATTGAAACATGTGTCACTAAAAGAACCACTTAAAATTATTAATATCATTAATAAATATGAACTACGCTTATTATTATTACAGTCAGACCTCTCTAAGTGCACACTCTTGGGACCATGCTTTCATAACATGCATTTAGTGAATAATAAGAAAAAGTGCATTTATAGAGGTCAAGTATATATTTGGGCCATCACTTAAGCATGCATTTAGAGAGTGTGTGCACTTAGAGAGGGTGTACTTAGAGAGGTCCGACTGTATTATTATTATTATTATTATTATTATTATTAATATGTTATGTCAAGAAACGTCTGAATCATTTTTCAATCATTGAAAATAGAAAAATGACAACTGTAAATAAAATACTGACTCTATGATTGGTACACAGAGCAATTCATATTGTATACGAAGAATAGTGCCTTTATGCTTTGGAGGATACCCCAGTTGGTGTAAACACATTGAAAACTAGCAAAGTTGAAATGAAAAAATGCACACCAGATACATCTCAACCCGAGAAGCATAATTAGTTATCAATCAATGGTTATTTTGTTTAGTTGATGAATATAAATTACATTAAGTTGATAACTAGATTATAACTAGTTGACAACTAACAATTGATTGTAAAATCGATCTTGTTGACAATAGTTTTTTAAATTTTTTTTAAAGTCATTAGTTGAAAAGTTGCCAACTAGTTGGTTTTTCAACTAACACTACTGTCAGTCCTATCGGACTATTACAGAAAATTAAGGTCTCCATTGAGTGACACCAGATGAAAGTAGCGAGAAAAAATAGATGTCAAAAATCGAAGAATTGGTACAATTGAGATCTAAAAAAAAAAATAAAATAAAAAAAATTGAAAAATGGGACGGTGGGTAATGCAAAACGAAAAATCAACTTAGCATGGCCTTATACCTACGATTATTGCAGATCAAATTTTATGTAACATATATAACCCACGAACTGGACTACAATAAATTTCTTAAGTTGAATTATGATAAATAGGATTAGTTATTTTTATTTATTTATTTTTGCTTATTTAATAATAAAAATATTTCGTTATCTTGTTACAAGCGGTATAGCCTTCTTAATATACTACTAGCAACATAGCACACGGCGACAGGGATCTTGTAGGGTCAGAGAAGATATGAAGCAGTGTGGAAGTGGAATGTTTCCTCACTATGGCAGTTCGATACATTTTACCCAAAGAACAGGAGTGTATTTAGTTGGGCAAAGATATATTTTATTTAAGTACGTTACAAGACTTTGCTACAAGACTATCTAAAGGTTTCTGTGCCTAAAGAATTCCTATAACTAAAGAATTGCAGGGAACAAATCCTAAAGCTAAGGAAGGATAAAAGCTGGGGTTTATATATCTTTTGTAAAACTCATAAAACTAACAAAACTAATAAAACTAATAAAACTAATAAAACTATAAAACTGTAAAACTGTAAAACTGTAAAACTGTAAAACTGTAAAACTGTAAAACTGTAAAACTGTAAAACTCTGCTTTACTCTGTATCTAACAAAAAACCTATTTTATCACATTTCCGTCCCCTTTAAGAATGAACTCCGTGAGTTTCTAAATCTAATAACTTTGAAAAATTATTAAAGAAAATTATATACTATCAATTATAAAATTTAGATCTGTATCTGGTCATTCATTAAACTTTGGGTCCTTCGATAGTTTCTTTGCTTTGTTTTAGCATGTGTTTAATTTAATAGATGTGGCTAAGGTCTGAGGCTAAAGAATAGAAGTTTCTATTTTGTATTCTATTGCTTGGGTAATTGGTGTTCCTGAGTTTGTTTCTGTTTCTAGTATTTTGTCTATTTTGGTTTTGTATCTCTCACTAATATTTTTAGAATTGTTGTGAAATTTTCAAATATAGTAATAAAAAGTTAAAATTGTAATGAGAAAATTTAATATAGATATTATGTCAATTTTGGATTTACTTGTCAAATCAATGTGGATGTTTTCCTAATTTGGAAATTAATTTGGAGATGCACATCTATTATCATGCATAATTGTTGGAACTGATGATTCATACATGATTGTACTTGAGAATCTCAGTTGATAGTAAACTTGTTATGGCCTTGTTTTTCTAGTACAACAAAGAATTTTATCGCATGTTAATTTTTTTTAATTCCCACATGTTTTGCATTTGTATTGTTCGTGTGCAAAAATTTTGCTTGAGAATATTTTGCAAAACTTGGCAAAACTTGTCAAAAATTTTGCTCAACATGTGTTTTGGCAATTTCATTGTTGCTTTCTCCCCATAAAAGTTGTGAGGTCTCCGAACTTTCCTTATTAATTTGTCTAAAATTAGCTTCTATTTTTCTAATTGGTGTTTATAATCAGCTAATTTTTAATTCTGTGAATTATTTTCTCATCGTTGTGATTTTCTCTGTTGTTGTTTGCAGTTGATTGATTTTCCATTTTGGAATAGTTATCTCTATTGTTCATTTCTATTTAAAATTGTATCCAAATGTTCATTTCCTTCAAAATTTTAACTCAAAATCTTTCCTAGTTAATATTCCTTTTACTATTTCTTTTCTATTGTCCTTTTCTCTTTCTAAAATTTTCTAATTAATTTGTTTTCTCTTTCTTGTTTAGATAATAAATTTTCTTTTTATAAAAACTTTTCGTCGACTTTTGCCTTGCCTTGCTCCAGGTGTGTATACTTTCAGACTGTGAGCTTAGTCTTAGCACTTGCTATGTGCGAAGCCGGTCTTCTACGACTGGGTGAGCGCTCTACATTCAGTTTTACCACTATAGTAGTCGCCCCGGTAGATATTTTCCATTTCAACTCAGTCTTTCACAAGTGTGGTAGCCAACGCACTTGTGTTTATTTTATTTTCCCTTTTTCAGTATACATAATGCTTAGAAATAGTCGTTTCTAATTATTTTTATTTTATAGATAACTCGTACTAAGAAGGCTGATTCCATCCCTTCTCGAATAGTGAGGCTCCAAACCCGCCTAATAAACTATCAAGAACAAGCACAAGAAATAAATCCTCCTGACGTCGAAGCCCTTCAGCAAGAAAGTCAGTATGAGCAGATGGTTCTAGAACGAAATAGGTGGAGGGCTTGGGCGGCAAACTTAGAAGATGAAAATACGGTTTTAGAAGAAGAGTTGGAGAGGTAGAAAGAAGAGTCGAAGAAGCTAGTGAGTTGGAAGAAGAAAATAGAGAGTTGGAAGAAGAAAATCAAGAGTGGCAAAGAAGGGTTGAAGAAGTAAATAGAAATCGTCGTATTATTTTGCAAATAATTTTTGTATCTATTTTAATTATTCTTGTAAATAAAATTCTTAAATTTTTTGAAATTTTGTAAATAATATGAGTAATAATTAATGTTGTAATAGTAATAATAAAAATAAAATAATATTGAGTTTTTTTAAAAATAAATAATAAATAATATAAAGTTAATAAAATTGAAAAGTATTTCGATGTAATAATAAAGTTTTTAAGTTTCTGTATCTAAAAATCTTAAGTATAAAGTATCGAATTTGTTAAAAGTCTTTGTCTATTATTGTCTTTTCCGATTTAATTGTTTAATGTACGTCGAATACTTCGTGTAGTTTCGAAGTAAGTAACGTGAGTCTTAGTTTCGATCATGATTTAGTAATACGTGTTCCGACAGTCATAATCATAGTAATAGTCATTATGTTACACCAGAAGATCATGTATAATATTAATTTAAGAATTTTTCCGATTTACACATGTTAATACTTTTTCTCTTCTCTTTTTTTTTCACTAGGTTATCAACTAAGTCGTCGTTAAATCTTGGAGTCGTCGCTTCTTGGAGTTCATAGACTTCGTCGTCGTAGTTGACGTCAAGGCCTTTGTTATATACTCGTTTCGCTGTTGTCGTTTTTCGAGGTCCACATTTTCTTTCGCTTTGCTGTGCGAACATTCTTGCAGCTTCGGACTTCTGGGTCTACATTACTGAGGTAGGTGTGTTTCTGATATGCATCATTTCTGGGTTGTGGTTCACGATTTTTTTTTTTTCAGTGTAGCTTCGTTTTCCCTAGGTTTCATTTCGTCTTCGGCATTTTCGTGGTTGTGGGTTTTGCCGTATGTGGAGCTTTCCTGTTGGGTCTTTCGTTAGTGCGAAGTGGTTGTTACTTTGATATCTTTTTCTTCGTCTTGTTGTTCATGGCCTGTGGTCATCATTTCGGGGGTCTCAGCGCTTGGGGGTAAGTCTTGTTTCGCCGTCCATTTCGTCGTGAATTCAGTGTCAATAGGTCTAAATCCGGTATGTCTTTTTTTCAACGTATGTTAAGTATTATTATTATTATTTTTTTTTTAAACTTCGACTAATTTCTTGTTGGATTCGGGCTTGGTTTATCTTCGCTGGATCTTATCTTTTCTCTACGGGTCTTGAGTCGTTACAAGGTGGCTGTTCCAGGTGGTGCCTTTTTCATGGTCCGAGTGCTTCAGGTAGTCTTTGGTTTTTATTCCTACATTCGAAGTTCTTGTTGTATTTCTCCGGGTATGATCTTGTTCGACGAATTTCGCAGACTAGGTATGGTTATCTTTTTATACAATTTTTCGACTGTGTCTATATTTGCCTCTATTAATCTTTTTCGTCTTTGGGTGGCATCCCTATCTTGTTTCGCGGGTTCTGGGTCTGGAACTTGACATTTTGACATCTTGGGATATTCCTTCTTGTACATGGGCTTGTCAACTTCGGTCGGATCTTGTATTTCTTTAGTGGACTAACCTTGATTTTCTGGGTCTTCTCTCGAGTTGTTTTTGTCTGATTTCTCAGTATTCCGATGTAGGTAATATTTTTTTTTTATTTTATTTTATTTTTTTTTTTAAAAAAAGAAAATTTTGTTTAACTAATTTCACGTCTTTCCTATTAACGAGTACTATGGTTTTGTTTTTTTTTGTAGGTATATAAATATATCATATCGAATGATATGATTAATGCAGATGGAATTATTTCTGCAAATAAAATGATCATTGCGAATGCAGTGATCAATGCGAACGAAATAATTAATGTGGATGAAAGTATCATTTCGGCTGAAATGATTAGTGCAGAATAATCAATATGATTGTAAAATTTTGAGCGTTCCTAACTAACAGAAATAATAGCTTGGATTTTTTTTTTTTTAAATATAGATTTTATCTCTATTATTTTTTTTGTAGATCACTTATTTTTCTCTAACTCTTTTATTTGTTAGGACGAATTAGATTTGATGGATAGACTTGATAAGGTGAAGCTGGAACTTTTAGAGAAGTCAAGATTTCAGAGATTTCGGAACCGAGGGTAATGAGATCGGTATTTCGGCGAATCTGGAATGTTAGTATTTGAGTTTGGGTACTTGACTGTCTTCGTTTTTAGTCAAAGGTACTGGTGGTCCAAATTCGGCAGAACGTTTACGAACTTGGTTATTTGAATTAAAATTTTCCAGAGAAATCGACTGGGGCCCTGTAATCATATTACGTTTGCTTGAATACAGTATAATAGATAAGGTTGTAGGGTTAGTAGAGAAGATTGGGGTTTGGTGTTAGGAGAAATATCGAATCAGGTAATGGAGACGGGTTTTAGGTATATCAGAGAGGACAACTCGGGTTTTAAGAATGAATTAATTTGAAGTAAAAGGGGCTAGGGTTTGGTGTTTAGCGGGTTATAAGGAATAAAGGTTTAGAGATAGTTTTAGAAGTAAGCAGCGGATAATAAGAAATGGATAGAGGACAGGTTTAGAATTAGGTTTGTAAAGGGTCTTGGAGGTGGATTCGAAAGGTGGATTAGATTCGGAAGTTTGGGGTAGTTAGAAATAGGGTATTCAGAATAGACGGTCATAAGGATAGATTCATGGTTGAGGGAAAAGGTAGATAGTGGAAGATCAGGTTTAAAGATAGGATTTCTAAAATAGTTGGGTTTAGAGGTTAGAAAGTAGAAGTAGTTTTGGATCGGGTAAATGTATTAAATTAAATTAAAGTATATTAAATAAAGAGATAAGTAAATAATAAATAATGAATGTTTTTGTTATAGTATATATATAGTGGTTACTTGGAGTCGGATTTATAAAGTTGGGGTTTAATATAGTCGGATTTTAGTGAAATTGGGTTTGTGGTAACAGTAGGGCTTGGATGAATTTGGAATTTATGGGGTTGGGTTTAAGTGGACGTGGAGTTGATATAGAAAGTGGTAGATTTGGGATTTCGTAGAGTTGGAGATTTGGTGAGAACCAAATTTTAAGAGAGTAAGAGGGTTTTTCATTTCATAAAATTTTTATTACTAAACTATTAAACTGTGTCAAAAAAAAACTAAATAACTAAATGGGGTGCTACAAAAGCAGAGCTTCAAGTATGCCCTTCTGAACGAATCTCTTTCAATTCGACAGGAAAATACCAGTGCAACAAATGCAAGAGGCTTCAAGTATGCCCTTCTGAATGAATCTCTTTCAATTCGACAGGAAAACTAAAAGCTATTACTCCTTGGTAATAGTCAGACGTAAATAAAAGAAATAATCTTTCCCAAAAGAAAAAGAAGGAGTGGATTCAACTTAATGTTTCTACTCATCAATATTTGAACAATGTTCCTGGCTGCTTTAATTTTCAAAGAGGAGGAGGAGGAGAAGGAGGTCCTAAAAGTTCTGGCTGTTTTTAATATTTTCAACAGATTTTAATGCTTTCCGGGTATTTTTAATGATTTCCAGCAGAAGGCACCAAAATGTTACAAGCGGTATAGCCTTCTTAATATACTACTAGCAATATAGCACACGGCGACAGAGATCTTGTAGGGTCAGAGAAGATATGAAGCGGTGTGGAAGTGGAATGTTTCCTCACTGTGACAGTTCGATATATTTTACTCAAAGAACAAGAGTGTATTTAGTTGGGCAAAGATATATTTTATTTAAGTACGTTACAAGACTTTGCTACAAGACTATCTAAAGGTTTCTGTGCCTAAAGAATTCCTATAACTAAAGAATTGCAGGGAACAAATCTTAAAGCTAAGGAAGGATAAAAGCTGGGGTTTATATATTTTTTGTAAAACTCATAAAACTAACAAAACTAATAAAACTAATAAAACTAATAAAACTGTAAAACTGTAAAACTGTAAAACCGTAAAACTGTAAAACTCTGCTTTACTCTGTATTTAACAAGAAACCTATTCTATAACAATCTAATTGTTATAAATTAATTGAATCATTTCTTTTTTATATAAATAAGTACCACTATTAATATTTATTATATTATTTACACACGAGTACGCGAAACAAGATCCTTTTTTATTTTTTATTATAGTTGAACCTTGTTACAGCATCAAAATGTTAATTTACAATAACTTTCCTGCAAGACAGCAAGGAAAAATCGACTGTTTAATAAGAATTATCCAAATAGTCAACGATATTATCCAATTGTATTTAGAAGATAAGCCACAAGTTTTTTTGCAGGATTTTATTAATGAAATAGTTAAAGAAATGTGTAATATGTTCAATGAAGAAATATTAAATGGGAAAATCTGCATTTAAGTTTTGACACATTAGAACAACTTTTAATAAAAAAAAACAAAGTCCTGATGATATTATCAAGTTTTGCTTAAAAGATAAAGTCAATTCTATAATTCAATGTGTTCTTGCATGTTGTTATTATCACAGTATATGGGTTGAAAAGGACGAACACAAGGCATTCATTTGCTGCAAAAAATCAGCAGAGCTGGGGTATATTGGTGCAATAGTTGGTGTTGAAAAGAATGAACTTAATATTTTCAAAAGGCAGCAGAGTCGGGGAAGCTTGTGGGTTATGTGGTGTTGGGTATCGCTATCTTTATGGAATTGGAGTTGAAAAAGATGAACGTAAGGCGATATGCATAGTCATATAATCAATTTTTTTAGAGTCTGGAAAATTTCTGAAATTCAAATAGAAAAATAACTGAACTTCGAATTCTTGCTATTTTTGAACCAGTGCGTATATACAGATAAAAGTATAATTTTTGGATTCCTCTTGATATGCTCTACAACAATTTAGAACCATTTTTTTTAATTTTAAATAATTAAAACGAAATTAGCTTCAAGAAACATAGTTGGTGTTAATAAAAATGAAGAATGGCTCTTTATAATTATAGAGCATGCTAAGAGGAATCCAAAAAATCATATTTTAATCTGTGTAGTTCAAAAGTAGTAGAAATCCGAAGTTCTATATGCGATCATTTGTTATTGCACATCCCAATAAGGCGTTTATAAGGATAGCTGTACGGCATGTGATGCCAGTATGATTATGTGTAATCTTGTGTAATATGTAAAAATAATGTTGCGTTACGGTATTAGTCAGATAACATTTGAAAATGTCCTTGCTTTATTAATAAATGACAAGCAACAATGATATTATCATATTAGAAATTGAAAATAATTCTTTCCAAAAATGAACAAACAAAAATCATTACTCATATAAAATTGAATTTTTTAAAAAAAATCAGCCAAGTCAAAATAAATATTAATTTACACAGTAACATACATTATTTCGCAATTTAGACCGATTTAGAAATCTTAGGTCAATTCTTAATTCAATTATGAATTTTACAGGAGAGTCACCAAAATTCTGGGTCAGATATATCGGCTCTAGGTCGTCGTTTAGCCCTAGTTGTTAGTAGGCTCTATAGCAATATTATCAGCTAGGCATTTTTTTAATTAAGGCTGTTTGAAATTACAATTTCGTTTAATGTTCCCCCTCTCTTCAGCTCCAAGAGTTCTCCCTAAAATTAAACAGGCCAATCAGAATGATCGATTCCAATAAGTCACGTGTTTATAAATCAACCAATAATAATGCAATTGTTTGTTTAATTTGACTTTTCCTCTCACTACGCTTAAGCTTTGTAAGGGAACATTAAACGAAATTATAAATTCAAACAACCTAATGAATGAATGATTCATTAGTAAAATTTATGATCTTGGAAAATTGATCAATTCTGATCCAGTCGACTATGATTCTGATGTACACTGAAGCATTCCAACTAGAATTTTGGTGACCTCCTGTATGTTTGCAAAAAGGTGTGACCTCTGCATGTTATGATATCATGTACATATGGGCTGATTTTTGGAATTTATAAGTAGAGTGTATTTTTTTAAAACTTTAAAGCTAAATAACTTCTGATATACTGGTCTGTTTTAAATGATTTTACTACCAAAATGATCCTCTCAATGAGAAGATTCTAACAAGCCCAAAAGCATTAAAATCCAATCACAGGATCATGAGATAATGTGCTGTCAAATAGTGACACACCTAGAGAGTGAGGTTGATGCTTAGACATAGGTCTAACCAATCAACCCCACTCTCTAGGTGCATCACTATTTGATAGCGCATTATTTCATGATCCTGTGATTGGATTTTAATGATTTTGGGCTTGTTGGAATCATCTCAAAGAGATGAACATTTTGGTAGTAAAATTATTTAAAACAGACTAGTAGATCAGAAGTTATTTAGCTTTAAAGTTTTAAAAAAATACACTCTACTTATAAATTTCAAAAATCAGACCATATGAAAATCATGGGAGTCAGCTGATTCTAGCAGATTTTTGATTCTTGAAGAATTATAGATTTCAAATAGTTATATTGCACTTTGCAAAAAGATGTAACCACAATGTCATTTGAAAATCATAAATTTTATAGATTTTTTGAAATTAAAAAGATTTCAAAGAAATATAAATATAACCAATCAAAAATATAATATAACAGACAATCTGGAATCCTAGCAATTTTTAGATATTATCATTAAAAAATCACTAGGTTACATCTTTTTGTGAAGCGTTATAATTAAAAAATATGATCAATAGTGAATTAAAATTTCAGAATTTTTCGCTATCATTATCATGAAATTACTGGATCACACCTTTTTGCAAACTGCTATAATGATAATAAAATTTTAATATGCAATTATTATAAAAAGATTTGCATTTTATCTTGCAAACAGTAGTTGATAAATAATATTTATAAACAGAAAAGTACCCTAGCCATGGCAAAAAAAGTTCAAATCACATGATATAAATTATTGATCAGACAATCAACATTAATATAAACAAAATTACTACTAATTTACTGATCCAAGTCCAGAGGCCGATACTTGAATAACAATATTCATATTAATGTTAATGCTAAAGTTCATATTAACATTAGTATTAATATTCATATTAATACTAGTATTAACATTTATATTAACATTAGTATTAAGTTGTATTAAGTTTATATTAACATTTTTATATTAATATTCACATATAAATGTTTATACCAACATTCATATGCAATACTAATGTTATTATAGTGTTGTTAAAAGACCAGTTCAGTAAAAATCACTGGAACTGGAAGAGTTATTGGAACTAACTGGATGAAACTAGAAAATATATAGGTTTCAGTAATAAGTTGTCACCAGTGTATAAAATAGCATGATAAAAATCTGAATCTACCATTTTTTTTATATTGCATATACCGGTATTTTAAATTGGGCTGGTGCAACAAACAGTGCATAATCCGAAATTTTTTGAAGTAACTGGTGTGTGCATCTATGTGCCCCTAATGATCTGATGATCATTTTCTACTAATGCAGGTTTTTTTTTTTTGTACCAGTATTTTTTTATATAACAGGTGCATGTACCAGTAAATTAAAATTTCTATTTTAAATACTGGTTGTCACTAGACCCTTCTAGTGGTCTAGTAAAATCTGGCAAGTCAAAAAAGTATTAAATTAAAAAACTTTTTTTATATCTATGGTATAGAATGCAGATTTGTTACATAGAACTAGTAATATAAAAACATCTTCAAGTTTGACTAACACTAATCTAATGCGGAAAGCTCCACTATAATGAGATAACAAATAAATAATCCAATAAAGTTTATTTAAACATTTATGTATATATCAAAATCAAATTTTTGCAAACTAATGCAGTTGGATAGAGAATTCAAATTTTATTGTTTCAGAATTAAAAAAAAATAGCATATTTTGAAAATAAATAAGAGGTTAAAAAATCTTATTTGTGTATTAAAAATTTGAAATCTAAAATTGAAATAGGAGTATTTAAAGACTCCTATTTGATAAAATAAGTAAAAAAATTTTTATTATGCAAATCAACAAACTATTTCATAATAACTAAATGCAGATAAATAATAACTTTTGCCCAAATTACTTACTGAACCTTTTCTCAAATTATTTACTAAACCTTAGCTCAAATTATTTATTATATTATTTACTAAACCTTTGCTTAAATTATTTTTCTATTATTACAAAACATTTGCTTAAATTATTTTTTATATAACTTATTAAACTTTTACTTAAATTATTTTTTACATAAATTATTAAACTTTTGTTTAGATTTTTTTTTATATAGCTTAACAAATATTATTTTATTAATAATTCAATAAAAACACTATTATAATTAAGCAAAAAAACTTGAAACAATAGTTAGATTTGATTGTTATTCACATATAGTAAGATATTAATCCAGTTCTTTGGCTTGTATTAATTCAAGTAGTTCATCAATTAATTATCTATAACTTTTATAATAGCCTTATTTATGCTAGTTGAGTATTTATTAATAAGTGCCTTTTATTTGTTTAATTTAACTTTGTTGATGTGATATTTTATACATGTTAAGCATAAAACAATATTAGAAATATTATATCTCTTATTTATATAAAATAAGTTTTACAAATTTTAATTCTAAAATTCCTTAATAAATGTATTTAAACTTATTTGTCAAATCGTTTCATACTGCAAATTTTTAAAATGTTTGAGTTACAAAAATATTTATTTTTATTTTATAATAAATTTGAAAGCTTACTAAATTTCTTGATACTATATCTTTTATTGGTTCCAGTAAATAATTCCTTCCAGTGAAAACTTTACTGGAACTACTGAAACACTGAAATTATCTGGACATCCAGTAAAATTCTATCTACTGGTCAACAACACTGTGTTAATACAAATATTAATACTAAAGTTTATATTAATATTTATATAAACACGTTTATTTTTTTTCTTGCTTCAACCTTGGCAGATGCAGCTAATGTTTTCTTTACTGCAAATTACTTTTACAGCAATTAATTTTTCTTTTGAACGCTAATACAAATGTTTATATAAACATTTGTATTAACATTAATATTAATGTTAATATTGACATTAATTTTTTTTTTTTTAACTTTGTAACCTGTCTGATCTTTATTAGCAAAATTACATAAAAGCTACATAATTTTATATACTAACAGTAATGATTGACTAAGCCAGCTGCCTGAATTGGTGCCCAACTTTGGCTACTGCACTGAATGGTTTGCTCATACTCAAATGATAGTCCTCCCATCAATAAGAAGTATAGCACCACCTGGCTTCAGAAACCAAACACAGGATCCATTCTACATAAAAACTTCTTCTCTGAGCTTCTTATAAAGAAGAATAAAAAAGGAGAAAAAACTAAAGGGTGACAATACCTAAATGACTAACCAAAAAACCAACCAAAAATACAACCAAATAAAAAAAAACAAAAAAAGAAAAACCAAAGAAAAAGCAAAGAAAGAATAGAAACTATAGATGTTAACACGTCTAGCATAAATGATAAAAATTATATAATACCACAAGACTAATATCTATTGATGTATTATATGTACATATAACGAAAAAGAAACTAAAAAAAGATAAGAAATTTTTCACGTGCCCTCCAGATCCAACCACGTCATTCATTGTTTATTTGTATATAGCAACTAAATTAACTCATGACAGCGCCGGTCCCGATTTGGATTGTCCCAATTCAGAAGGAGTAAACACTGCTGATCTTTTGGAGGGAGTAAGCTAGGATTCCCACTTTTTGGCGAAAATTTCGAAAAAATCTAAAGGGAAGTAGGACGATACTCGAAAGAAATTTAAAGGAGAGCGTGTAGTTGGAAAAACTCAGTTTTTTGTTATTCCCCATTGTTTTTCCACAGAAAACTTTGTCAACAGAAGAAAACTTTAATTTCCACCAAAATTTCTCATACAAGGGCTCCACCTTCTGCTAGTTATCTTGTAAAAGTACGCTTTTGGCTTGCATGTCGAATATATAAAGGAGTCCCCGGAAAGTTAGTTGACCTTTATAAAAACCATTTTCCTGTGTTATCCTACTATATATTAAGAATAGGCAACTCTCCAACAAAAAACTTCTTGTTTTTCTTCTGTTGGTAATTTGGTTCAAGTAATTGTCAGAAAGAGTTCGTTTTTTGTTATTATTAATTTGATTAATATTGACATTAATAAGAATGTTCATATTAATATTCATATTAACATTAATATTAACAGTTTATATTAATGTTCATATTAATGTTAATATGAATACAAACATTCATATGAATGTTTATATTAACATTAATATTAATATTAAATTAACATTAATATAAAAGTTTATATTAATGTGTATATTAATATTAATATTAATAGTTTATATTAATTTTGTATTAATATTAATACAAATACAAACATTTATATAAACATTTGTATTAATATTAATATTAACATTAATATTAACATTAATATAAATATTTATATTAATATTCATATTAATATTGATATTAATAGTTTATACCAGGAGCGGAGTATGAAATACGAAGTGCATGGTTATCTGAAGAGTGAATGATGTGAACAAATATGGTTCTTTGATTGGTTATATTTTCACATGACATTGTGAAATACGATGCTCCAAATCTGCATTTTGTATTAAACCAGTTTGATAGACTTTTTTGCGTATATATATGCTATTCATGCATGATTGTCCCTAAGTATTTCAAGTTTACTTTTCCTGCATTTGAGTTACTGATTATTGCTGTAAGGATTTATGTTTAAGGGATTCCGGTATGTGATTACAGTAATAATTTTTTTATGTGTCCATTGTTTATTATCGTGCTTTTTTGATTTATGTATTAATATTGTAGCTTGTTTTTACTTGTTTTACTTGGGATTCCGTTTTGATTATCGATCGTGTATTGAGTCACTTGATATTTACCAGAAACGGAGTGCAACGTATATATAGTTATCTGAAGAGTGAAATGATGTGAACAAATACGGTTCTTTGATTGGTTATATTTTCACATGACATTGCGTTTTATATTAATCCAGGTTTGATATGACTTTTGTACATACGTACGTGCTATTCGTACATGATTACCCCTTTAAAAAGGACTATTTTAAATAAGAATTTCAAGTTTACGTTTCATGCCTTTAATTTACTGTTTATCGCGGTAAGGATTGCTGTTTAAGGGATTCTATAATATTATGGTATATGTTCACAGTATTGATTTTTTTATGTGTACATTGTTTCTTATCGTGCTTTTTTGATTTATGTATTAACATTGTAGCTTGTTTTTACTTGTTTTACTCAGGATTCTATTTGGATTATCGATTGTGTATTTAGTCACTTAAGATTTTTTTATTTTATTGGTACAGTACCGAATTTATATTTTTCAAACTTAATTTGTAATTGTATTAATATGGGGGCTTGTTTTTTATAATGTTTTACTATTGGTACTGTTGATTGGATGGTCGTTATCTTGTGCCATGCATATTGATCTTTAAGTTACTGTTATGTTTTGTTACTGATTTTTATATGTTCTTTTATTAGGCTATACAAAAGTTGATTTTTCGTTTTGTATTACAAGGATTTCAAAATTCGGACGAATGGGTGGATTTTTTTATTTTTATTTTTTTTATTTTTTTTTAGTTTACTGCAAATAGAATAATTCCACATTTAAAGTTACACGAGATTAATTTTTCGTATGCCAACCAGTGTTTAAAATAGAAATTTTAATTTACCGGTACATGCACCTGTTATATAAAAAATACCAGTTCAAAAAAAAAATCTGCATTAGTAGAAAATGATCATCAGATCATTGGGGGCACATAGATGCACGCACCGGTTACTTCAAAAATTCCGGATCATGCACCGTTTGTTGCACCAGCTCAATTTTAAATTACCGGTATATGCAATATAAAAAACGGTAGATCCGGATTTTTATCATGTTATTTTATACACTAATGCCAACTTTGTACCATACACATGTAAACTAAGATGTACATAGTTTATTAATTAGTATTAATAAACTGTTAAACATTTCATTTTTTAAAACTTCTAATACAGTCTATTAATTCTTTCATTCCTGGTTTTGCATGACAGCATCGTGCAGCTACCTTATATTAATTTTTATATAAACATCTATATAAACATTTGTATTAAACATTTATATTAATATTAATATAAATGTTAATACAAACATTTATATGAATGTTTGTATTAATGTTAATATGAATATTAATATTGTTAATATTAATAGTTTATATTAACATTTATACAAACATCCATATTAATATTAATATTAACGTTCGTATTAATGTTAATATGAATGCTAATACAAAAGTTTATATGAATGTTTGTATTAATGTTAATATGAAAGTTAATATTAATATTAATATAAATGTTTATACTAATGTTCATTTAATATTAATATTAACATTTATATTAATATTACTAATGATTATATTAATATTAATACTAATATTAATACTAATATTTGTATATCAAAATTTTGCAAGAAAAGTTTTTATTTTTTTAATAAATTATAATTTTTATTAGAATATTTCTAATTTACACCACAGGTGATTATCACCTGTAGTCAATTTGCCAATTAAAATTCAGGATCAGGTGTAACATGTAAATCAATTTTTGTGTAACAAAAACAAAGAAATTTTTAAAAATTGCTAAAATTGCTTCTAACCTAAAAACTTGCCTATAAAACTACTTTTTTTTATGCAAAAAAAAAATTCCTTGTTAAATTTTACTATATATAAACCTCTATTTTAATCTTTAGCCTTACCCTTACTCTAATATTAAAAAATTTAACTTTTATTTAATAAAAATAGATAATAATCACCTGTAGTGAATATTAGTTATTTTCTTTTTATTATTACAATTATATCTAGTTAATAATTTATATTTTATTAAATATTAACAATTTATTATAATTTTTTATATATTTTTTTTCTTATTACAATCAATAATTTAATAAATATTATATAAGAATGTTCATATTAACATTAGTATAAATATTAGTATTAATATTAGTATGGATTTTAATAATATTAAGGATTAATTAATTTATAACCACGGTTACTGTAACCCATTCCAACATGCCAATCAAATTCTAAGATCAGGTGTAACATTACACATTTGAAAAAGTCAAAACAAACATTTGTTTTGCCAAAAATTGCTTCTAAATCAAAAATTCACATATGAAACTACTTTTCGGTTTCTAAAAAAAAATTCCTTGCTAAATTTTAATGTAACTAAAGCCCTCATTTAACCCAAAGCCTTACACCAAGCCTCACTCTAACCCTAACCTTAATCGCACAGTTTTATTTTTATAGAAAGTTTGGTTTGATAGTCACATTATACCTGATCTTAGTATTTACGGTTATAAATTTATTCTGTAACCTACGGTTACAAATCAATTAATCCTAATATTAATACTAATGTTTGTATTAATATTAATACAAATATAAGTATTAATATTAACTTTAATATTTATATAAATGTTAATACTAATATTCATACAAAAAATTGAAGCAACAATAAATATTCAAAGCAATAAAAAATATAGCAACAACTGAAAGTGCCAAATAAACAACAAAATAAGCACCAAAAAAAATTAAAGCACCAAAATAATGATAAAAAAAAATACTAAAGAACATTAAAAAAAGCACCAAAAAATGATGAAAGAAGTTAAAAAAGTATTAAAAAATGCAAAAAATAAAACTAAAATTTTTGAAATAATAATGTAAGCAATGCCAAAAAGTATTAGAAAAAGCTCCAAAAAATAATAAAAGAAGCATTAAAATAATAACAAAAAAATGCCCTTAAAAAATGCAAAAAAGCACCAAAATATTAATAAAGTTATGTTAACATTAATATTACTAATATTGAAGTTAGTAATTAAATTACCTGAGCTTAGTATATAGCCCTAAAATCAACGTTCACTAAACTAGCAAAAAATAATAAAAAAAGAAAATAAGACAAAAAACATCAATTGTAAACAAAAAAAATCAATTTGCTGGTAAAATCAGGGTTTATAACCAGATTAGAATTGGTATAATATTTATATCCATTCTGATTGGCTTAATTAGTAATCTATTTAAACTTTTTTTGCTATGGCTAGAGTACTCTAAACATTTTAAAGTACATTAGTTCTGAAATTATTGAAATTATCAATTCAGGTAGTAATTCAAATGAAATCTAATATTACACTTTACAAGAAAAAGAGAAGTAGCAGGCTCAAAAGAATTTACTATATACAAGTTCTATATTAATGTAAAATTTTTAGTCATATAAATTTTTTACTATTGTGCCAATATTGTGCCTTTTTTTATTGATTATTTAATGTTTTTATTTAAATTTAAAAAGCAGTTTTTTTAATATAACCATAATTTAAGCAAATTTACATTTTTATTTTTTTTAAATTTCTTTGTATGAAATTTTATATTATTTTTAACATTTGTTATTATGCAAAAAAAATTTATAATATAAGTAATTTTATTAATAGTTATATAATTTTTATTGCTTTGGTTATGTAATTTTATTTTTTTAATTTTTTATTAATTAAAAATAAATAATATATGTATGTATATATATTGTTTTAAAATTTAAAAATAATTTATATATATAGGTAAATTTGAAATTAATCTAATTGTGAATTAACAATTTTTATAGGATAATACTAAAATTTTTAGTTGAATTTATATTAGCCCTTAGTCCAAGTGGTTAGCAGGTTTTATAGCAAAATTATCAGCTAGATACTTTTCACTTAAATAAACAGTTATAGTTGCATTAGTAAACTTTTTAGTGATTCTAGACAAAATTGATTATTTTAACTTTGCTAACCAGAATTTTAATACATTCTGACCAGAAATTTGGGATCTTTCTGTTTGAGTTGAAATGATACAGAACAGATTGAACTATTCTATAAATAAAAAAAAAGAGATAGCTATAATACCTTCTAAAAAAAAATAAAGTATATCAAAAAGCTAAAAGAACCATAGAGTATTAAATAGCAACTTATACAAAAGAGTTTCCAAATTCTGGTCAGAATATATTAAAGTGCCTCAGAATTATAGTCAGCTAGATTAGAATTAATCAAGTTTGCCCAAAATTATAAAATACTTTACTAATAAATTATATCTATTTATTAAGTAAAAAATGCTTAGCTAATAATTTTGCTATAGAACTTGCTAGCAACTAGGACTAAAGGCTAATTTAGATCTAATATATCCCAGCCTAAAAATTTTGGAATAGCTCTGTAAAAATTATAAAATAGCATAACAAATACAAAAATATAGTTCAACAATATGCCAAATTAGAAAATCATATTTTAAAATAATCGATATATGATTTTTATGGATTTAATTGTTTCTCAAATACATTATTGTATATCATACTTGTCTTAGGGTGTTTAAAAAATTTTTTATTATTAATTAAAATGAATAATATATTTAGAGATTTGTTATTGCCACCCCCCACTTTTGTTAATGCCACCCCTACCCGGAATCCGGCCCATTTCCGGCCTTTTCGGACCACTTCTAGTCTAAATCATGTGACCCAAGCCACAAAACAAGGTCACATGACCAATAGAATTTGTCTCAAAGCTATTTGGTTACACAAATTTGTGGTGCATATTTGTGTAACTTTTTTATCCAATCAATTTATAGACTGGGGTCCTAGGTACAGTCCGGGTCTATATAGAATTTTATTAATAAAATTCTACAAATTCTTAAAATTCACAAATTCTTATTAATTAATTCTAATTTAATGCACTAAGTAAACTTGTTTAGCACCTAAAAATACACCAAATCGGCTAAGTTGTTTTTTATTTTACTTAAAATTTTGGAGAACAGATGCATAATTTTGGATTTGTGATCAAAAAAGTCAAATTTAAGCATCTTTTCTCCAAATTTCAAGTAAAATAAAAACAACACAGCCGATTTAATATATTTTTAGATGCTAAACAAGTTTACTTAGTGCATTAAATTAGAATTAATTAGTAAAATTTTATAAATCATAAGATTTTATAGAATTTTATTAATAAAATTCTATAAAATCTTATAATTCACAAATTTTTATTAATTAATTCTAACAAAATGCACTAAGTAAACTTGTTCAGCACCTAAAAATACATTAAATCGGCAGGGTTGTTTTTATTTTACTTGAAATTTGGAGAAAAGATGCATAATTTTGGATTTTTGATCAAAAAAGTCAAATTTAAGCATCTTTTCTCCAAATTTCAAGTAAAATAAAAACAACCCTGCCGATTTGATGTATTTTTAGGTGCTGAACAAGTTTACTTAGTGCATTAAGTTAGAATTAATTAGTAAAATTTTATGAATCATAAGATTTTATAGAATTTTATTAATAAAATTCTATAAAATCTTATGATTCATAAAATTTTACTAATTAATTCTAACTTAATGCACTAAGTAAACTTGTTCAGCACCTAAAAATACATTAAATCGGCTGTGTTGTTTTTATTTTACTTGAAATTTGGAGAAAAGATGCTTAAATTTGACTTTTTTGATCAAAAATCCAAAATTATGCATCTGTTCTCCAAATTTCAAGTAAAATAAAAACAACATAGCCAATTTGATATATTTTTAGGTGATGAACAAGTTTACTAAGTGCATTAATTTTAGAATTAATTAGTAAAATTTTATGAATAATAATATTTTATAGAATTTTATTAATAAAATTCTATAAAATCTTATGATTCATAAAATTTTACTAATTAATTCTAAATTAATGTACTAAGTAATCTTGTTCAGCACCTAAAAATACATCAAATTAGCTATGTTGTTTTTATTTTACTTGAAATTTGGAGAATAGATGCATAATTTTTGATTTTTGATAAAAAAAGTCAAATTTAAGCACCTTTTCTCCAAATTTCAAGTAAAATAAAAACAATATAGCCGATTTGGTGTATTTTAAGGTGCTAAACAAGTTTACTAAGTGCAATAAGTTAGAATTAATTAGTAAAACTTTATGAATCATAAGATTTTATAGAATTTTATTAATAAAATTCTATAAAATCTTATAATTCATAAAGTTTACTAATTAATTCTAAATTAATGAAATAAGTAAGCTTGACCAGCATCTAAAAACACATTAAATCGGCTGCGTTGTTTTTATTTTATTTGAAATTTGGAGAAAAGATGCTTAAATTTGACTTTTTTGATCAAAAATCCAAAATTATACATCTGTTCTCCAAATTTCAAGTAAAATAAAACATAGCCGATTTGGTGTATTTTTAGGTGCTAAATAAGTTTACTTAGTGCATTAAATTAGAATTAATTAATAAAAATTTGCGAATTTTAGGAATTTGTAAAATTTTATTAATAAAATTCTATATAGACCCAGACCGGACCTAGGATCCCAGTCTATAAATTGATTGGATAAAAAGGTTATACAAACTATGCATCACAATTTTGTGTAACAAATAGCTTTGAGTCAAATTTTATTGGTCATGTAACCTTGTTTTGTGGCTTGGATCACATGATTTAGGTCAGAAGTTGTTCGGAAAGACCGGAAGTGGTCCGGAAATGGGCTGGATTCTGGGATAGGGGGTGGCATTAACAAAAGTGCGGGTGGCAATAACAAGTCTCTATATTTATTAGCAAATTAATAATAGCGTAATTTTATATAAGGTCTTACATAAGCAAAATATTTTTAATATATTTCAAAATATTTTGAAATATCAAAATTTCAAAATATTTTGTAAGTAATTTTGAAATATTTCGAAATATACTATAAAATATTTGGAACCCCTTTCAAAATATTTTAGGTCTAGAAACCAATCTAGATTAGTAAATCTGTAACCTGGATCGCGCATTAGACTAATTTTTCAAAATAGTTCAAAATAGTTTAATGATATTCAAATTCTGTACTACAAGATCAGATTAAATCTTTTGTTTATAATTAGATTTTCTGGTTTGTTTTTTTTCGCTTTTTTGTTTTTATTTTATTTTTTATTTTTATTTTGTTTTTTGTTTTCATTTGTTTTTTGTTTTTATTTTATTTTTTTTATTTTTATTTATATATTTATTTTTTAATGTTTTAATTTTATTTTTATTTTAGCACTTTACAAGAAAACAAACAACTATTCAAAACCTTGTGCAAGCAACCCAAACTTCTAACACTTTGCAAGAACACATAACTAGTGTTTAAAATTCAATTTTTAAATTAGTTGTGAGCTGCAACTAAATAAAAAAAATAGTTGTGAATTATAAAAATTTATAAAAATTTAGTTGTGTGTATAAGCATTTAATCAAAATTTATAAGTAAAATTTGCAAATTTATGTGCAGAATTTGCACATGCACTTCAGATTTTGGTTGCAAAAATTTAAAATTTGTTATATTCTGCAGACTCTGTGACCCAATTTCAGACACTGCACATGACTGATTTTTAGCAATTTCTAAATTTCCAAGAATGCTTCTTTAAAGAAATAAAGGTTTAGTTAAAATTTTATTTATTTTTTTATTTGACATAATTAGTTTTTGGTTTTTGGTTTTGGGGTTTTTTTTAATTTTGTTTTTTTAATTTATTTTATTCCAGCACTTTGTGAGAAAATAATCCTTATTTTCAAGTGCTTTTTAAGAAAACCAACCTAGACTTTTTGGCATTTCGCAACTTTTTTAACATTTTGCAAAAACATTAACCCAGCTTTTGCAATTTTTGAATTTGCAAGAACGTGAACACTTACTTTAGAAAAATGAAGATTTGGGGCTTTGGTTATTTTTTTTTTATTAATTTGCTTACACTTTTTGTTTTTTTGTTTGTTTTTTTTTTTTACTTATTTTTTTTAATCTTTATTTTATTTTATTTATTCCTGACTTCTTCGAAACTTTGTAACCTTTCTGGCACTTTACAAGAACACCAGCTTTAACTTCTTTAATACTTTGCATGAATATACTAGATTTTTCCAGCAATTTGCAAGAACACTAACACTTCTAAGAAATGTTTTTTTTTGTTTTTTTTTTACTTCTTTGAAATATTTAAAAAAAGAGAATAAAATAAAGGTTATAGCCAAAACAAAAAAAATAGCCAAAGCAAAGACAATAAAACAAAGGAGCGAAAATAATAGCTAACTATGGAGTAAATGAAAATAAGTATATAGGCTAGTTTTTTGTATTGTCTTTCTTCTATATAGTCACCTTCTTCATAATCACATCATAGTAAAACCTTTTATAAATCACACAAAATCTGAACTACTTTACTAATAAAATTATAAAAAAATAACTTTTATAAGCACATCATAATAAAGACCTTTATACAATCACACAATTTGTATGATATGGACTGCGTAATTATAGAGAAGGAAGACAGTATATAGTAATAGAATTAGATAAGAAAATTACTAAGTAGTCAAAATAATATGTAATAATGTAAAAATAATACTGTAAAGAATGTATAATAATTAAAATATAATATATAATAAAATATGTAATATTAATTAAAAATATTTAATTCGTGATCCGTATACCAAACAGGGGCTGTATATACTACCATATATAGTAAAATTAGGGAAAATCAATTATTTGTTTATCAAATTTCTGGAATCTGGCACTGTCAGAGCAATAACAAATTTTTTTACTAAGCTAACCTTCCTTCTTCACTAAACAAAAGTTGTAGAGACATTCTTGCGATTCTAGTAGTAGTAAAATCATTAAAATTGGCTCAGTAGATCACAAGTTATCGTTAAAAAACATTTCGCGAACATATAGAGTTTCTATGTAAACAATAATATTGTTTACATTGAAACTCTATATGGTCGTGAAACATTTTTCAACGATATCTTGTGATCTACTGGGTCAATTTTAACGATATTACCACCATTAGAATCAGAAGAATGTCTCTACAACTTTTGTTTAGTGAAGAAGGAAGGTTAGCTTAGTAAAAAAATTCGTTATTGCTCTAACAGTGCCAGATTCCAGAAATTTGATAAACAATAATTGATTTTCCCCATATATAACTATAGATTTTCACTGTTTGGTATACGGATCACGAATTAAATATAATATATAATAATAATAAATAAAAAAATATAAAATTTATATTTAATTGTGAAACTCTGAAATAATACAAAAACTTGCAAAAAAGCATAATTATATGAATATATATATCATTTATTTATTTTTTAAAAAATTTTGAAAATTTGCAAAAATCTGCAAAATATTGCAAAATAATGTAAAAAAATCACAAAATATGCCTCCTGCAACCCCTGTAATAGAGTAGTTTGCATTTATTTTATTTGATCTATTTCACAATATTATGCAATATATTTCAAAATATTTTGAAATAAATACCATAACTGATAATATAACCGTAATATAATGAAATATATTATATAATATACTGCGTTGATTGTAAGATTTTTGCAATATTATAGGCCATAATATCTTATATAAAATTATATATATATAATTCGCTGATATTAGTTAAGAGACATGTCTATTTTTAGGAGTTCCAAATGTAATCCATATAGTAAATCAAATGTTAATTATCCAATTTTTATATCAAATTCCATGCTCATACAGTGCGAGATACTATAAACCAACACCTTTTATATGTATTTTACAAAAATTGATATAACTAAACAATAAATTTTTTTAAAAAAAAAAATTAAACAATTTGTAGCTTTAAGTCTAAGCTATAATTTGGCTAAAAAAGTTTTTTATTTTATTTTAATTTTAAGAAGTTATATCATTTTAAAGTTTACTATAAAATTGAAAATTTGGCATTTAATATATGGGGTGAGTCAGTAGAAAAGGGAAAATTATTTTTAGTAAAATTTTTTTAATTTTTAAAGTAAAATATCTTGACAACTATTTAATCAAATATGCTAAAAATTTTTTTATTTTAATCTTGAAATTATATGGAATTAAAATAAAAAAAAAGTATTAAATTATTAAGATAGTTGTTAAAATATTTAAGCTTAAAGTCAAGAAAACTTTTACTTAGAAAAAATTTGTCCTTTTTCTATTGACTTATCTCCATATAAAAAAAAGAAATTCATATGTAATTTTTGACCAATCACAATTGATTTTATTATATTAGCCAATCAGAATTGAGTATTTATTTCAAAATTTGGCATGGGGTGTTGGTTTATACTGTCCCACACTATAAAGGGTTCATCTATTACATCCTTATATTCATCAGAAAATTTTATACATAGATATTGATCGATATATAGCACTTAATTGTTTTATATCGATTATATAATATCGTTATATATCGATTAAAATATCATTATATATATCGATTAATTGGATAAAAATCGATATATATCTATAATCGATATATATCATAATATCGTTATATACTGATTAATTGGATAAAAATCGATATATATCTATAATCGATATATATCATTTTTTTATATTAAATCGTTATATATCTATAAATCGATTATAATCATAATTATTTTAAAACGATATATATTTATAAATCAATTATAATCATAATTATTTAAACCGATATATGACGATTAGCAGATCTTTAACGATTGCATATTGTTTTGACTGTGTCACAAAAATTTCAACTCGGATCACCAAATAAAAAAAAAAAAAAAGTAAAATTTCAAAAAAAAGTATGTTAAAAAAAAAGAGAAAGACAAAATAAAGAAAACTGGCATAAGAAAAAAAAAAAAAAGCCCG
>QKWP01000130.1:64491-113104 GCA_003550325.1 Gigaspora rosea | reverse complement strand
TTTTTTTTTTTACTTATTTTTTTAATTTTATTTTATTTTATTTTATTATTTACTTCTTTCGGAACTTTGCAAGAAAATGACCTAACTTTCTGGAACTTTGCAAGAAGTAGCGAATATAAGCAAATATAAATGAATATAAGCGAATATGAGCGAATATAAAGAATATAATAGTTTATTTTTTTTGTTTTCATTTTTTTAATTTTTATTGGTTTCGTTTTTTTTGGATTTATTTTTTTTTGTTATTTTTTTTATAATAATATATAATATATGTAATATTTAAAATATAAGGCCATATAAAGTTAATTTTTTGGATCTCATAACATGAGATAAAAAAAATGACCCAGCCGGCCGGACTTTTATTTAAAAATTTTTAAAATTTTTTAAATTATAAAATTTAAATTTTAATTTTAAAAAATAATAACCTAGCATTATAGTATTATAGCGTTTTGCAAAAAGATGTGAATATGTGATTTTAGTGATGATAGTGGTCGAGAATTACTGAGATTCCAGATTGTCTATTACTTTATAATTTCGATTGATTACGTTTATATTTCTTTGAAATTGGTTTAATTCATAAAATCTCAAAAAATCTATAAAATCTCTGATTCTCAGGTGAAAAAATGTTCAGCAGTGTTCACATCTTTTTGCAAAGTGCAATAAATAAAGTAATGCCCACTTGCCTGGACTTTATTTAAAAAATTTTATATATAAAAATTTTTGAATTTTATAAAATTTTTAAAAAAAGTTTTTTGAAATTCCACCCGGCTATTACAGTAAAACATATAAAAAAATTTTTTCAAAAAATTTTCAAATTATGATCCGGCCAGGTTATGAGAACCAAAAAATTAAGTTTATATGGCCTAATATATAATAAAAGAATAAATTTTATATTAAATAGTGAAAACTTGTGATTATTGTATATTTAATAAATTAAAATATTATATAATAATAATAAATAAAAAGAAATTTATAATTAAATTGCGAAAACTTGCGAAAACTTGTGAAAACCTGTAAAATGTTCAAAAAACATGATTATGTGAATATAATAATTATTAATTGATATCATATCAGATATATATCGATATATATCGATTAATATCGATATATATTAATTATTATTATTATCAATAGTAATCGGCAGGGGTGATAGGTATCGGTATATATTAATTAATATCGATATATATCTATTATCAATAAAAATCAGCAGGGTGATGGGTATCGATATATATCGATTAATATCGATATATATCGATTATTATTATCGATAGAAATTGGCACGGGTGATGGGTATCAATATAATCTTACCGGTTAGTAATCAATATATATCTATATATAAAATTTGCTAATGTTTGTGAAACAAACTTTTATAGCTTTTAAATCAAAATATGTCTAAAGCATTTTTTTATAGAATTATAAAACCTTAGCTCTTAATTTTTTCTAGATCACTAAAAATTTTCACACAAAGTTTAACTATTTTAACCTCTATTATATTTATAGATCTAATCAAGTTTACAACAACTATTCTACCAAGAGCCTAGTTTAGTTCTTACTAAATTGCACAACTTACATTTTGACAAATACCAAATCTATAAAAATATTTAAACAAAATCCTAAAATATACATAGATAGTTCAGGTATTAGTTTGCTTATTTTGGTGTTTTATGCAGATCTTTTTTATTTATAGTAATTTTTTGCTTATTTTGAAGATTTTTTTGCAGTTTTTTCTATTTTTGGTAATTTTATAATTAATTTGACCTATATATATATGGGCCCTCAAAAGTAGAAACCAGAGAATTTGGCTGATCATGGGTTTTGAGAAAATTAGCAAAAACTATTTTGTTACACAAAATTGAAACAATCTAAAATTAGGTTATTCATGATTAACAAACCTGTTTAAACAGGATTATTAGATCTGTAGATCTGTATTACTATTAGTAAATCTTGATAAATCTATTTTTAGATTATAGTTCCAAAAGCTTTTAACCGTTGTATGCAAAAATTTATTAAGTGATCGGACTTTCATTATTAAGTAAAAAAGATTGGGCCTAAAATTTTACATCTGATCAATCAAACAGATCAATTTTCAAAAAATAGTCAAATTCTTTGGTTTTTACTTTTGAGGCCCATATATTTTGGGGTCCTATTTAAACCATTTTAACAGTAGCATATAAACTAGTGATGCCACTGAAATTGTTTTTTAAAAAAGGCCTATTTCATTTTCATTAGAGAAAATTAAAATGTTTTATAAGGAAGAGCAAATAAAATTTATATAGACATGTTTCTTATAATTTCGTCTATTCAAAAAAAGTATCAAATAATTTCGTTTTCAAGTAAAATAGATCAAAAACAATTTCGTCTTCAAATTTTAATTTCAGGTTTTAGATCCTGAAACAATTTCGTCCTTATGTATAATATAAACACTCATTAAAGATTTTATCTTATACAATATTGAAAAATTGCAAGTTGTCTGGTTGGTTATAACATGGATTTTACAATACAATATATGTGACTGTTTATTTTCAAGAAGCTTGTTATTTATATAAGCGAACAACTAATTTACTAACCAAGTTGATCTAAACAAAACAAATTAAGATATAAGTACAAGAGTATAAAGAATCACATTGATCTAATTGAAGGCATAATTGCAAAATTAGATTTGGTTTGCTTTCATTGTATTTTACTATCTTATTGCTTTGATCTTAGTGCTAATAAATCTTTTTATTTACTAGCTATCAAAATGAAAAAAAATTTAGATTTAATTCTCATTCTCTGCTAGAACTAATATATCTATAGTAAATTTGGTTTACAGAAACTTTTGATTATAAGCCTAAAGGTTTTTATTAAATTAACAATCCAGTCATATAATATGTTATATAAAAAACTTTTACATCTATAACTATATACTAAAAAAATTTGTATATAATATAGTCATATTTCTGTATAATCACTTTATTTAGCTAGCATTTTTTGGTGATTATATAGAGGTGTGCTTAAATAGAATTACCTCTTTACAATCATACAATATAAAAAATATATTTAATGTAATTTTAAAGAGGTACTATATGATAGATAAGGGTATTATAGTGCACTACCAATTATGGCACACTGCCAATATCTTATGATCTACTAATTAGAATCATGTGATTTTAGTACCAATCAATTCGTCTTACTAAGATGAATCGATTGGTACCAAAATTATCAAATTCTGATTAGTGTATTACAAGATATTACAATTTTTAAAGTAATATTCAAAGTAGATATAAGTATTTTAGAAGTAGAAATATTGCAGTGTACAGCAATATTTTGTAAACCATTAATCAGAATTATGTAATTTTGGCACTATTTGATTTATTTTATTGAGACAAATTGAATAGTACAAAATTATGTGATTTTGACTACTATTTTTCATTATATTATAATTTAACCAAGATAAGCTGTGCAAAACAAAATTTAAAATTATATAAAATCATAAATAACTTCTAATAGAACAGTCTGTTTTTTATAATTTTACCACCAAAATGACCACCTTGAAGAGGCGATTTCAACAAGCCCAAAATTGCTAAAATCCAATTATGGGATCACAGGATCATTAAAGTTTTCTAATTTTCAACAAAAACAATACAAAAAAACCTAGCAATCCTGTAATCCCATAATCAGATTTTAGCAATTCTGGACTTGTTGGAATTGCATCTTCAAGGCAGTCATTTTGGTAGCAAAATTATAAAAATTGGACTACCATATTTGTCTGAAAATAAGCTACCCTTTTTGGCCAAAAAGTTATACAAAAAATCATGAGGTAGCTTATTATCAAATTGTTAAATTTTTTGAAAAACTGAAAAATGTACTAATAAAAAGTTGTCCAAATGCTATGAAATTTTTATTGTAAGAGTATTTCATTGTACTAAACAATTTTACTTAATTGAACTTTTGAAGTTTACATAGAAAAAAAAGATTATATGTAGCAACTATTAATAATTTCTTTAAAAATTTTTCTGAAAATCTGGGGGTTTGCATTTTTTAGAGATAGCTTATTTTCAGAAATCTACGATAGCCTATAATAAGTTATTCATGATTTCATATTAATTTTAAAATTTGACTTGCGCAGCTTATTTTGGTTAAATTATGATATATTAAGAAGTACCAGCCAAAATTATATAATTTTGGCACCATTAATTTGTTTTCATAAGAAGACGAATTGAATAGTAACAAAATTGGTCGATTCTGATCAATAGATCTCAATAGATCATGAAAAATAGTATGCGCACCATAAGAGGGCATTTATAAATAATATTGTAAGAGGGGTTAGACGAAGATAATGTTTTTCTTCTTAAGTAGAGGTCAAAAAAATATACTATAATTTTTTTAGAAAAAATTGTCTAAAAAATAATCCAGTAGTTCAAATTTAATCATTTTGGTACCATTTGATTCATCTTAGTGAGAAAAGTTAAATAGAACCAATTTTATTTTATTTGGATTACTGGATCAAATGTTATTGGCCAAATACTATTGGTCATATCTTTTTTTATAAAATTACTATATAACCAATAGTTTTTTGTAAATATTTTTGGTCCAGTGATCCAAATAACATAGTTTTGGGATTATTGGATTCATCTTATTGAGACGAAGTGAAAAGTACCTAAATTATCCAAATTGGATTGCTGTGTTACAATATTCAAGTTTTTGTAAAATTATATATATAAACATACAGATTTTAAAAAAATTTTTATATAGTATAGGAAGGTCAAGCGCTACTATAAAGGAGTATATAAGATTATTTATGGATACCCCTAATTGGTATCTGTATTATAATTTATTTTTTTTAATTTGTAAGTATTTGAAAAATAAGCTATTTTCAGATTAAAGAGGTTTTTACTAATTGCAAATAGTTACTACATAGTAAAGTCCAAATTTTACTATATAAATCGATTAACATTATTTAAGTAAACTTATTCAGGAGATCATAATACACATATAATAAGTTATTGATCAAAATTGAAGGAGATTTTATTATTTGACTTTTAACTTTTTATATTTGTTGAATATATTTTTTTGACAAAATTTATTTTCAATTTTGCTAAAAATTTTACTGTATATGTATTTTGATCCCTTGAATAAGTTTACTTAAGCAATGTTAATTGATTTACATACTGTATATGTCCGAAATTAAGCACCTTTTTTGGGGTTGTTTAAAGCTGTGTGTCACATGACATAGAGCCAATAAAATTGTTTGTTTTGATTAACATGGATCAGCCTGACAAAGAAAATAAAGTGAAAAAAGTGAAAAGCATCAAAGATATGAGAAATAAGTATCTAAACCTACCTTGGAGTATTAACAAAAAATGTCGAGGAGGCAATTTTGCTATATAGAACAACTCTAACTTTAATCTCAAACTAATCCTTACTCTAGCCTTAATCAAAAAGTCAAAACCATATGACTGCACAAGGCTTTAAACATACCCTTTTTGGCCAAAAAATTACACGAAAATTGTAAAATAGCTTATTTTTGAAATATTGATTTTTTGAAAAAATTAAAAATATACTAATAAAAAGTTGTCCAAATGTCACCAAATTTTTATTATAGATGTATTTTACTGTGCTAAACAACTTTATTTAATTGAACTTTTGAAGTTACTTAGTAAAAAAAAAGTTTTATATATAGCAACTACTAACGAATTTTTTAAAATTTTAAAAAAAATCAGAGGGTAGCTTATTTTAGGTAGTACTTATTTTTGGACATATATGGGGGTCGTCTAAAGCCAGGTGCGTTCACGTGATATAAA
Organism: Gigaspora rosea; assembly: GCA_003550325.1. Lineage (NCBI taxonomy): Eukaryota > Fungi > Glomeromycota > Glomeromycetes > Diversisporales > Gigasporaceae > Gigaspora > Gigaspora rosea. Next base: position 107,324 of record QKWP01000130.1, on the reverse strand, counting down.
GCCAATCAAATTGTAAAATTTGATCTTTACGGATCAGCCCGACAAGACAAAAACAAAGAAAAAAAGTGAAAAACACTGAAAATACAAAAAACGAGTGTCTAAACCTGCCTAGGAGTATTAATAAAAAATGTCAGAAAGACAATTTTACTTATAAAGTCAAGCCTAACCCTAACCCCTAACTAACCCTTACCCTAATTTTAATTAAATAATCAAAAACATATAAACATACCTGGCTTTAGCCATCCCCCATATATGGTAGTAAAATTTGGACTTTATTATATAGCAACTATTGACAATCTCAGATGTTTTTAAGTTTTTTGACCAAAAGAGATATGGTATATATTTTTAACTAGCTAATTACAATTATGTATTTATAACTAATAAAAATATTGTGATTATAAAAAGATATTTTTTTTAATAAATCAATTTAAAAAATCTCTAAAAAAAATGGAATAGTAATTATATTATTATTTGATTATATAAAAATAATTTTAATATTAAAAAAATGCTTGTACAAAATTTGATGACTATATAAAGTTTGTATAGAGATATAACTGTATTTTTGTATAATAATAATATTTAAATTATACAGAATTGCAAGAAAATCATTTTTTGTTAAAAAACTTACTAGAGGTTATTTTAGTAAAATTTTAAGTTAGAATTTATAACTTCTATAACTATATACTAAAAAATATGATTTTATTCTTTGATAACATTTAGATTACTCTATTTATATTGTGTAATAATAACATTTAGATTGCTCTATTTATATTGTGTAATGATAATATTTAGACTAACAATATAAAAATTATTAAATTGTGTAAATTGTGATATTTTAATTTTTAAATTGTATTACTTATTTTGTACTACAATATGATTGTTGATATGAATTTATAAGTTTTATACTTTTATGTTACACTATACTAGGTCATATAATTTGTGTAATATATAGATATATATAGGTTATACAGGACCCCGAACATGTAGTACAGAGGTCATACATTACGCATTTCAGCAAAAACCCCCGAAATTTGAAAAGCAAAAAATCAGTTTTTGGCAATTATCTTGGCATCCAGTGGTCCAATTTGAATGATTTTTTTTTAAAAATGAAGCTCCAGTGAGGCGCATCTAACAAAAAAAGTTCATTCAATTCTGATTACTGAAACAAAAGTTATTTAAATAAATAGATTTTGTCGTTTTTAGCAAATTAGGTCAAAATTGGCCAAAATCCAGTTATGACCTATATAAGAGATGTCCGGGTCCTGGTTATACAAAAGCTCATTGTACTGTTTTCACAAAAATAATTTTTGGTTACACATTACTAATATTGTATAATATTATACAAATTCTATTTTAATCACTTATTAGATTTGAACCAGGACACCAAAATATATATAAATAGATCAGGTATGAGATTGCTTATTTTTGGAGAAAAAGAGTGTTTATTTGAACAAAAGAAGGGCTTATTTGAACCAAATATTTATTTAAACTAATCATGAATTTATTTACCATATGTTCGAAAATAAGCTACCTTTTTTGGCCAAAAAGTTATAAAAAAAATATAAAGATAGCTTATTTTCTGATTGTTAAATTTTCTGAAAATTGAAATTTATACTAATAAAACTTATCCAAATGCTACAAATTTTTATTATAAGTGTTTTTTGAAATTTTAAACAACTTTACTTAATCACACTTTTGAGATTTATTTAGTAAAATTTGGACTTTTATATGTAGCAACTGCTAATGATTTCTTTAAAGATTTTTTAAAAAATAAGTGGTAGCCAGTGTTCAAAATTCAAATTTGGTTTTATGTTCTCAAAATGAACATTTTTAATTTTTTAATGTTCTTAATAAAAATTTAATGTTTTTAATATAAAAAAATTAAAATTTTTTTAATATTAAAAAAATTTTTGAATGTTCTCAAATAGAGAACATATTTTAATAATTTATGTTCACAAAAATTGTATAATGTTCTTTGAGAACACTGAGAACATTAATTTTAAACACTAGTAGTAGCTTCTTTTGAAGATAATTTATTTTCAAAAATATATGGCAATATTATTCAAAAAAACAAAAACAAAAAAAACTATATTATTAATCTAATACTTATATAATAGTTGTAAAAAGTTTTAGTATATATTTATTTTTATTTTAAGTATTAATTAATTTAATTAATTTGTAATCGCAATTACTACTATATATGTCTAAAAATAAGCTACTATCTAAAATAAGCTGCCTTTGATTTTTTTAAAAATCTTAAAAAATTCGGTAGCATTTGCAATATGTAAAACTTTTTTTTTATTAAGTAAACTTCAAAAGTTCAATTAAGTAAAGTTGTTTAGCACATCAAAATACACTTTCAGTAAAAATTTGGTAATATTTGAACAACCTTTTATTAGTACATTTTTTACTTTTTTTTAAAAAACTCAATATTTCAAAAATAAGCTACTTTACAATTTTTCATATAATATTTTAGCCAAAAAAGGTAGCTTAATTTCAGACACATATGGTATAGCCACATCCTACAAGCCAATTAAATTTTAAGATCAGTATAACATTACATATTTTAAAAATAAATCCAAATACCATATATTTTCAAAAATAAGCTATTTTAAAAATAAACTACCTTTTTGGTTTGAACAAAAAACCTAAAAATCTTTAATATCCAAAAATAAGCTACTTTATGGTTTCAAGCAGAAAACAATGGTAAAATTTTTTGTTCTAAAAATAAGCTACTTTTCAAATCCATGCAACATATACCAATAATCAGTATTGTCATTGGACATGTCCAACACTAAGTTTTTTGTCCAATGTCCAAGATTGTCCAAAACTGTCCAAGCCTATGTCCAAGGCTTAAATAATTAATGAATTAATTTAATAAATATAAAATAATATATTTATTAGGTGCTGAATTCATTTTTAAAAAAATTGAAATAAATAATCTTAATAAAATTTTAAGTAATTTTAATTTGAAAAAATGTCCAAGATGTCCACAAAATGTCCAATGTACTTTACTGCCAATAATCATTCAATCTTTATTAGTGAATAAACAAGTTTCTAGTAACTTATTATTTTCCTAGTATATTGGCAAAATAAACAAATATTACTGGTAACTTGTTTTTTTACTATTATAATATTGTTTATTATTTCTTAACTAAAAATATAGATATGTACGTGCATACGAATTTATTTTTATAATATACGCTTATATATCTTCTTTTTACACTAACTTGATTCCTTTAGTAATTTATACTAAAATTAAATAATAAAGTAAAATAAAAATGATCAAAAAAGAAACATAAATAAATCAAAAACAAATAAATTATTTTAAATAAAAAAGTTAAATAAAAAAATTATTTAAAATAATAAATAAAAAAGGGAAATTATAGGCATCTCTCGCAGGATATATATCTCCCACAACCAAATTCGTTTAAGGTAGGGTTAGGGTTTGTGTAAGGGTTAGTGTTAGTGATGTATATAGTAAAATTGGTCAAAGAAAATTTTTTTGTCAGCCTCAAAAGGTAGTTTCTTATGTAAATGTTCAAGAAATAAATGATTTTTGAAAAGGCGAACGTTTGTTTTGAAATTTGCCTGATCATGTTACATTACACCAGGATGATTAACTATTTACTAATTTGTCATCGATCATCACGTGGAATGATTTTTATTGGCCAATTTCGCGGGAGATGCCTAGAAACACCCAATAAAAAAATAATTAAATTAAATTACTAGTAATATTTAAATTACAATAAATTAAAAAATAAAAGAGAAACATCAAAATAAAAAATAAATAAAAATAAAATAATCAAAAAATTAATTAATTAGCAATTCACATAAGAACAGGACAATTTATAAATTTTATATAGTAAAAATAAGCAAATTTACTATAACATTTCGAATGTTGAAATTCAGTTTGCCTATAATATAAAGTATAAATAGTTCAAATATAATATAAAATTAAATTATATAGGCATAAAAATATAGTATTTGTCTTTCTTTTATTAAATGTCCAGTAGAATTTTCTAGAAATAAGAGGTACTTTACTAAGAGCTGAAATTTTGAATTTTAAAAAAACCTGTTTTTTTACTATATAATTTTGGAAAATTGGATTTCATATTACTATTAAAACTAAATAAATACTTATCCCTGACTTTTGTCTTGTTCTTATGTGAATTACTAATTAAATAAAATAAATTAAAAATAAATAAAAAAAAAAAATTAAAAAAATTTTTTAAAAAAAAAATAAAATAAAAAAATTAAAAAAAAAATATAAAAAAATTAAAAAAATATAAAAAAAAACTTAAAAAATAAAGATAAAAATAAAAAAATATTACAAATAGAATTTTTGATTTTTTCGCATAGGCAATACATTGCACCCTATAAGATCTGGTATAACGTGAAATCAAAACAATAAATAAATTCATTAGTTTAGGGCTAGGGTGAGGGTTAGGTTAGGGTAAGGGTTAGGTTAGGGTCAGGGTAGTGTGTTTTAGCAAAGTTTCTAATCCAAAATTTTATTAAAAATTTTTTTTGTTAGAGCATATGAGATGGTTTTATAGGCAAACTTTAGCATTATAGCCGATTTTTGAAAAAAATCGTAATTGCTTCGATCTCATATTACACCTGATCCTTGATTCTTATTGGTTGATCAGGGTAGCGATACATTACTATAGCAATAAATATAATAATTCTTAAAAATAAATAAGCAACTTATTTATGGTAATATGTACATATATATGTACGTACATACATATATGTTGTGTTCCAATGCCTAATTCAGAATTAGGCTGCCCCAGATGAGAATTATGTAGCAGAATTAGGACTTTAGGTGACTTTAGGGTTAGGGTTAGGCTAGAGTTAGAGGTAGGATTAGGCCAGATTCCAAATTGGGACAAATTCTTATCTGGGACACAATATATATATATACTAGAGATTTCCAAGTACTAGTATTTTATAATAGTATGCTAGTATTTGCAGAGCTTTAGTACAAACTGTACATACATACACATGTGCCTATTTCCAAATTAATAGTATACACATAAAAATTTTTTTAAATTTTTTAAATACCCAATAATAAGCTACTCTTATCGATTGGTATAAATCTTTTAAACCTGTATATCCTGAAAATAAGCTATCTCAGTTTTTTTTAGTAAAATCATTCAAAAAATATAGCTTATTCTTAGGAATATACAGTATTCATTTTGCTAAGATTGCTTTTAAAACAAAATTTTACATATTTTTTAGTTTTTAACAAAAAAAATCCCTTGTTAAATTTAATATAATTTTAACTTTTTCTAATTCAAGTTTCAATTTAACTTTAACTTTAATTGCATGGTTTTATTTTTAAAGAAAATTTGTTTTGATAGTCATGTTACACCTGATCTTAGTATTTATGGATATATAATCTATGGTTACAAATCAATTAATTTTTATTTTAAAATTATATTTAAAAATTTTATAAGTTTATTCCTGTGCATTATTGCATGGGTTTATAGCTATATAAAATTATAAAAAAACATATAAAATTACTATGAAATTTGAATTTTTGATATTTCTTTCTCTATATATTAACTTAATAAAATTAAATTTTTCAAGAATATAGAACAAAGAAAAAAAAATGGTGTTTAAATTCAAATTAAAATTTTGTTGATTTTGTACAAACAAAAATTTAACTTTACTATAAACAGATATTTAACAATTTTAAGATAATAAGTATATGTAAAATCATTCTCTGAACAACTTTACTTAGGTAACAAAAGTAAATTACCTTGTAAAAAAAATGGGTTACCTAAGTACTAAAGTTAAAAGTTTTGGGTTTTTAATATAAAACCTTTTTTTAATTAGATAACCTACTTTGGGCCCTTAAGCAAAGTTGTTTGGCATGTTATTCTACTTACAAATAAAGCTGCAACATGTTTTTTCTGATCTTTTACTAAATGAAAAATGTGGTTAAAATTAAAAAAATTTATTTTAAAAAAAAATTTTTATAAAAAATTTTTTCTAACTTTAATACTATTTTTTACTTAGTAAAAGGTCTAAGAAACATATTGCAACTTTATTTGTGAGTAAAATTATATACTAAACAACTTTACTTAAGGGCCCAAAGTAGGTTACCTAATTAAAAAAAAGATTTTATATTAAAAACACAAAAATTTTAACTTTAGTACATAGATAACCCATTTTTCTTACAAGGTAATCTACTTTTGTCACCTAAGTAAAGTTGTTCAGAGAATGATTTTACATATACTTATTATTTTAAAATTGTTAAATATTTGTTTTTGGCAAAGTTACATTTTCTTTTTGTACAAAGTTAGCAAAATTTTAATTCAATTTTTAAGCTCAATTTCTTCTTCACTTGTTCTATATTCCTAAAAAATTTAATTTTAAGTTATTAATATATAGAAGAAAAAATATCAAAGATTCAAAATTCATAGTATTTTATATATTTTTTTATAAATTTATATATAATAAAAAACTTATTTCAAATAATGTGACAAGTCAGTTAACTGCTATATGTTCTTTGCTAGAAAATTTTTTAATTACTAGTGAGCATTTAACTAAGCAACAGAGAAACAACACAAAAAAAAAGAATAAAATAAAAAAATGTGAGTTCTTCAAAAAATAGAGGCAGCTATAGCAATTTTTTGACAAAATTTTTCAAAGCTACTATTAACTCCTAGAGTAAATAATTTTCTCATTGAATTGGTTTGAATTTTCTTGGTAAATTTCTTTTGTTACTTTAATCAAATTACTAGCAAAGTTAGGAAAAATAAGGTTGATTAGAAAAGAGCAATAGTAAAAGGACTAATTTTTAACGGTTTTTTTTAAACTTTTTTGGCTCTTTACCATGGCCACAATTAGCAAAATTAATATTTCATCTATATTTTTAGAACCATTTTATATAATTTTTTAAACTAAATTTTTGTTAAAAATAATTAGAAATAAATAAAGGTTTTGTTCGAGCAAAAATAGATGATATTAAAAAATAAAAATCAACTTACAAGTATAATAAGTATATTTAGTTATATATTAGTTATCTAATTTTATTAAATTATGTACAGATATTTCTGTTACTAAATCTTATTTTCGAAATCTGAATCAGCAAAAAAATTATTTGAAAAATTTTTATCGTATCTTGGAAATTATAAAAATAGCTATAAAGTAGCAGAATCTTGAATACTCTAGCTATTAAATAATAGTTACCAAATTATGGCTAAGACAATATATTAGATGCTTTAATTTTTTTTTTTTATTAAACCCTAAATCTATTGCTAGGGGCGCGAGTAGCGCTCTTTATTCAAATTTCAAAGGGCTTACTTATATTACATTAGGGGGTTCTATTCTAATTACCCTATACCTCCCTCCTATCATCCGTTTATTCCAGTATAATTTAGCAAGCTCACCACGCCCTGGTGCCTGTATCTCACAGATCTTAGGTAGCTTTAAGGTTGCCAATGTCTGCCGGTGCGCTATATAGGTCAGCCGTTTTTCATACGCCCCGAGAACACTTTTCATATTCGGTTGGTGCGGTATCGGCAGGTATCCCTTATCTGTTTCTCGATTTTTCTTTTTATAATGGATATCCCTTATGTTTACAACGTTTTTTGTCAGATTTTTTTCCTTTTTTGGATGCCGCATGGCCTTCGTGGCTATATCACACAGCTTTTATCGCTGTAGTGCCATATCCGTAAACGGAGAAAAAATGCGAATCCTTGATGTAGATCCTGGCCATTCATGGTCCCAACACAGTTTTTGTTATCTACTAGACTCGAACTGGCGACCTTACAAATGCGACCCCAGAGCGCTAACCACTGCGCTATCCGACCCAGGATCTTTATACTTTAATATTTTTATTGGTTATATAAAAAAAACAGAATTCAAGTGTATGAAAAACTGGAATATAATTTTTATAATAAAATTATTATTTGTCACGATTGCTCTATATGTAATCATTTTAAAGAATAGTATCACAAATCTCGATTTGTGACTGTGGCTTGAATTTTTAAATCCTTGCTAAACCTGTTGATCCTAATTTAGTAACATTCATTTCTTTATGTACGTTTTGTTGAAAATTGGGCAGAACTTGTTATTACTTGATTTGGCACATATGATTTCTCCATTTTTAGTAACAATTAGATAAACGCATCAATGCGTCAACACATTCATGTGTAAGGAGTAATAATTTTTTTGATAAGCCTCTACTACCACATTAATGTGGTAGGCTTATGATTTTAGTTCAGTTCTACAAAACACTTGGATGTGGTGACGCATATATCTAAAACACCTATATGTGTTAACACCTAAATGTGTTAATGTCTCTATGTACTATAAAGTTTTAACTGTATATAAAGTTCTTGTATTTTTCTTTAATAAAGGTAGAGATTCCCTTTTGGTTAAAATTTACCTTTAATAAAGGAAGTAAGCCAGTATGGTACTGAAAAGACCTTTTTTTGTATAAGATTTTGTTTTGAATAACCATCTCTCAAACTGTTACGCTGTCCTATCATAATCATGTGATACATTATTAATCTACATAACTTAACGAAACTCTACTTTTATAACTATACTTTACATTTGAACTCCTTTTATTTACCCGTAACTATTAGAGTTAAATCGGACAACCGATAGTTCTCTCCCATATTAGTAGTTACAATAGTTGTAAAGAATGAATTGTATTACTTTTTCACATTAATAGGTAAGCTTGTAATATTGAAATATAAAATATATTAATATATTTTTGATTACCTAAAAGACTAGACAATTTGTATAATTAATTAAATTTGTATAAAAATACTTATTTTAAATCTGTACTATACTGCTTTGGTTTTATATATTAAAGTTAGATTAGGGATTAGTATAGCATAGTTTTTCAAATATGCATTTTACATCCAATTAGCTTACCTATATTATAAAAAAACCTATATTAAAAAGATTTTATTATATTTTGGATTTAATTGATGATTCGCAAGTAAATGAGAACTTAATACTGGAAGTAAAATATAGTAAAAAAATGTTAAGTCATAATCATGATTCCTATAGTATTATAAAAATTTTTAGCCTTAAATTGCTTATAACTTTTTATCTATTTAACTAATTTTACTGATTTTACTATTATTAGAATCACAAAAACTAGCTCTACAACTTTTATTAGAAGCTTATAGAATATTAACTTAATAAAAAAATCAATTTTACTTAGTCAGGAATGCTGATTTTGATATTTTATATGTGTCGCTCTTGATTTTATTAATACAAATTTTCATTTATTCGTGGATTATCAATTAACTAATTTTGTACTAATAAAAAAGACCTGGATATATAACATGAACTAGGGAAATATCCTTGGTACACATGTTACAGAAATATAGTAGGTTTTAATATTGGTGGGTATAAGAGATAAAGGTGCTCATATACTATATAAATATTTCTGTTTTTAATATTACATAGTTTAATTTTTTTCAATTATTATAAAACGCACTTATAGTGTTTTACCACTATAGGTAAATTAGATTTGCAAATCTGCGTAACAAAAACAAAAAAATAAATTTTTACAAAACAAAAAATAAATTTTAAATATTTTAGAGTTAGGGTAAGGCCTAGGATTTTATTAAAACATTAGTATATACAAAATTTAGCAAGGAATTTTTTTTATTAGAGCCCCAAAGGTGGTTTCATAAGCAAAATTTTGCAATATGAACGTTTTTTTAAGAAAATAAACAAAAAAACAAAATTTTTTGTTACACCTGATCTTAAATTTTGATTAGCTATCCTAATAGTTTCATGTAATATAGTGTAAAATACCATAGGTGCGTTTTAGTAAAATCCCTTTTTTTTATATACAAAAATCTAATAAGTATTCACAAATCATTAAGCAGTAATTTTTTTTTAAATTAATAATAAAGTTTTTATAAAAAATTTTTTTTATATTTTGTATTTTTTTTGTGATTTTTAATGTACTAAATTTTATATATTTGTAAAGTTAATTACAATTATAATTTATTAAAATATTTTGCAAATTAAAAGTTTTAATAAATAAAAAATTATAAAGGCTTGTTATAAAAAACAAATTATTATTAGTTATATTATAAAAATTATTACTTATATTATAATCTTTTTTTAAAAAAATTTTGCAAATTATTACTTTACATTGTAAACTATTTGAGTTTAACTAGAGTTTAAAAATTTTTTACTAATTAAATTTTTTAAATTCTTAATTAATTATAAATAGAACATTTCTATTTGTACATGGGGTATTTGAATACTATACTATGCAAATCATATAGAAAAATGCAATATAAGATCATGTTTGTACAACAAACATAAAGAAAAAAACAAAAGTTAATTGTATCTTAAAATTTTGTTTAAGAAATAATCTATGGGCTCTAAGAAAAAAAATTTCTTGTAAAATTTTGGTATTAACTATGCTATACTCTATTCTAGGTCTTAACCCTAACCCTAATATTAATTAAATTATTTTTTATTTTAATAAAAAATCTTTTAATTTATAAAATTTATTATATCTATGTTCAATACTCTATGTACAATTAGTTATTTTCTTATAAATACTTAATATCTAATCATAATTACAAAAATTTCTTTAATACTAAAATAGTATACAGTATCTCAAGTTATATTACTTTAACTTTTAAAAAAATTATATTTAGTTTTTATATATAAATTTGGATATAGGTTTTACAGTGCATGATGCTTAAAGACTAAAAATAATTTTAAAAGCTAATAGCTCTTGATGCAGAAAAGATATCAAAAAAAGAAAGCCACTATTTTGTAGTTTAGTTAATTTACTACAACTTAGTAGCTTTGTTTTTAAAACATTATTATTTGTTTTTAAGTTATAACTTTTTAAAGATGCTTAATTTTTATATGATACATAAAAAATTGCCAAAAATGGAACAAATCATATGATTAGTCTTCTATGATTGGTCAATTTAAACAATAAAATTTTAAAAATTTTTTAGCCAATTAGATTTTAGCAAATTAAAATATAAAAATCAAATTTTAGCTAATCAAAATGTAGGAAATCAGCAAAACATCAAAATTTACTATAAAAATTTTCAAAATGGAACAAAGTCACAGGATTTTAGTCTTTAAGTATTGTACACTGTACTAATAAAAATTTGAAAAATTTTAAAGTTAGATTACTCATATATGGGGTCTTTGCCTTGAAATGACCTTACGAGGCTATGTAGATCTTATGAATATAAATTAAAATTTCTAGCTATCTAGTAATCCAATTCAAATAAATTTTTTTTATTTTGTAGAGTTTAGTGGGTTCTACAAAATAAAAAAAAAATTTGAATTGGATTATTGGATGGCTTGAAATTTTAATTTTTATTCATAAGATCTATATAGCCCCGTAAGGTCATTTTCAAGGCAAAGACCCCATATATTAATCCAATTCTAATAAAATTTTATAATTAAAACTAACAAACTTATTTTATTTTATTTTTTTTTGTTGTTAAGGTGAGGTCATGCCTCTGGACTTTATTAGATATATATTGATCATTACACATTACTATTTACAATCTTTGTACTATCTTCTAAGTACTGAGACTTTGACTATTTATCCACGACCTAAACCTACCAGAGCCTGCCATATTCCCATTTATATAGGCAGCCTGGTTTTGTACATCCCTTCCCAGCTGCTGATTAGTATTCACATGTCTGCCACTTTACCCATATTTCCTAGTATTGTCACTTTCAATTTGGTGTATTTGATTCCAGGTAGGCGCTTTGTGCTTCCAAATTGGTACACCCAAGATTCCTTACTAGCGTACTTCTTGGGAGTTCATATTTCAAGCCATGCAGCTGCCTCTACCACATTGGGTAGGTATCTCAAGCCTGCATGCTGCCGCAACTAACCAATTTTCCTGCGACTTCGGGACCCAGGATTTAGCGTTTTGAGTTCAAAAATATGCAAACAACTGTACTCCCCGCTATGGTGATGAGGTATCCAGGCATATTTTGCTGCGCCCGGCTGACCCGGCTGAGGCTTCCAGTACCAAGCATAGTTGCGTGGCATCATGGGGCGGCCGGCTGACCCGGCTTTCACACCACTACATGCACTTGTACCAGCTATACCCGTATTGGTGGTCCCAAATCCCCTTAACATCCTAAAACTCCTATATGGGTGTGTCCGGAGCTCTGTTGGGTCTTGACACATACACGCCTCCATGCTTCCACTTCTTATTGGCCAGTAAGTTCTGTCTGCTCTTGCAGGTTTATTCCGATCCCCAGTACTCACATCCAATCCTTCTTCCAACCTTTACCAATCCCTCCCAAACTACCAAACCAGTTAGCCCGGAAGGATTGGTCGGCCTGGCTTTATGCACCTGATGGACTCCCTCTCCTTGGTACCTAATTCTGAAACATAGGTCCTTTTTCTCTGGTACCATTCTGGTGGCCAGGCTGGTGTCCCCTCTTGCCATAGAGCTTTTTCCGTTCGGTTCTTCGGTCTTCAGTCGAAATTCTGGTCTTCTGTAGTACCGTTGGAAGATCTTTCTTACCTTCTTACTCGGGACTTGCCAAACGGGTTTCAATTGTTCCGGTCCCTTGGATTTGTCTGTATAACTTACACAACTACGCCAATGCTCCCATTCAAGATGGTGGTACCAAGGTTACAGGTAATATACCTAACCGATCGATGAACAAATATTATCGTGACACAGATCTATTTTTCAATTCGTCTCCAGTGGGACTTGAACTCTAGACCTGTTGCTTGGGGGTAACAACTAGACAGCTTCTCTATGTCACCACACTCTCAACTAACAAACTTATATTTATAACTTCATTAATAGTTTAAATAAATTATTTAGTAAAAAAATTTTTATAAATAAAATATTTTGTAAAACTACTAGTAAATGTGCTAAAAATTAGGTTAAACTAGCAATTGCAAATTTCAAAAAAAATGTATAAAATTTAAAAAGCTATATAAAGCTATAAGTTTTCTAAAACAAGTAGTCCAAAAGTTAAAATGTTATAAAAAAATATTTAATTAAATAGTTAATTTTAAAAATTAATAGAAAATTAAGTTTAATTTTATGTACTAAATCTAGTACAAAGTACTAGATCTAGTACAGGTAAATCCTATCCATTAAAATTAAAAATTTATTAAGAAAATAAATAATAATACTACAGGTGATTATTATATATAATATATATATATAAAATAACCAATTTTTATTAAATAAAAATTAAATCTTTTTAATATTAGAATAAATGTTAAAGATTAGAATAAAGCTTTATATATAGTAATATTTAGCAAAAAAATTTTTTTTGTATAAAAAAAATAGTTTAATAATATCTTTTTAGATTAAAAACAATTTTAGCAATTTTATTATACAAAATTAATTTATATGTTATACCTAACCCAAATTTTAATTGCAAATTAACTACAATTGATAATTACTTTGTAATATAAATTAGAAATTTTTATTAAATATGATTTATTAAATATATATAATTAAAAAATAAAAATTATATTCTTTAATTTGTTTAGCAAGCAAATTAATCTATTTAATTTTTAAAAATTAAAAATTTTTAATAAAAATCTTAAATATTAATTTTAATAGAATAAAGTAAAATCTAAGTTGCAAAATAGTAAAGTCTGATTTGTGGTTTGGGTTAGAATAAAATTTATATATTAATATATTTTTTATTATATAAAAGCAAAATTTACTTTTATGTAATAATCATAGCAAATTTTGCTAGTTTACAATTCAGGTTTACTTTATCATATTTAAAAACATAATTTCTATTTAAAAATATAATTTGAAATGTATTTTATTACTGTATATGTTCAAAATTAAGCTACCTTCTTTGGGCAAAAAATTACACAAAAAACATGGGAGTAGCTTATTTTTGAATTGTTAAATTTTTTGAAAAATTGAAAAATATACCAATAAAAAGTTGTCTAAATGATACCAAATTTTTGCTATAGGCATATTTTGATGCTTGAACAATTTACTTAATGGTACTTTTGAGACTTAGTAAAATTTAGACTTTTATATGTAGAAACTGCTAACGAATTTTTTAAAATTTTTGAAAAAATCAGGAGGTAGCTTATTTTAGATAGTAGCTTAATTTTGAATACATATGGTAACTTTATTAAGAAATTTTAAAAAAATTTTTAAAATTTTAAAGTAATAAAAGTTTAAAATTTTTGTTTTGAACTTTTTACAATAAAATTTTTTTTTAAAATTTTCTATAAAAAAATTTTTATTTACAGTCTGCTCCTGCTATAGTTACACCTAAATAGTCACAATTTCCTGATGATACGCACCAATTATTTACAATTATTATAAAATTAACTCAGCTATAATCACACAATGTGGCTACACTATAATCACATCAATTTACAGCCAGACTGTGTGACTATAGTAGGAGTGGACTGTAATACAAGCCTTAATTTTTATAAGCAATTTACAAAAATGTAATAACAAACGAGTCATCCTTTATATAAACTATAAAATTGTATTAGAACCTAGATATTTAAAACTAATATTTAAGGAGTTTACCAAGAAATTGTAATTAATATTTTTTTTAAAAAAAATTTTTTTTTAAAGTTGCATATTGTTAGCTTATAAGTAATTCAAACCTTTTTTTATATAAAGATTACAAAAACATAATCTTATTTTCAAATATTATTATACCAAATTTTATTTAAATAATAAAAAAAAAAATCAGAAACAATTTTATAATATCCAAGCAGACAAAGTCTACAAATTAAGAGATAATGATGATAATTATCAAAATTCGCTATATCGATTGGTCGTGCCGATATGCAAGATCGGAAGTTTTATGTGGGACGTTTTTCCCTGTTGTTATTTGCCCATTTACTTATTATTTATCATATTTTTACCCAATACTCAACCGGTTGTACCAGGTCAACCGATTATGAATTTGCTCATCACGGTTAACCGAAATTTAATCGGTTCGGTTAATTGATTATAGCACAACCGGTTCAAATCACCCTTTGAAGTTATAAAATGCGATAATTACTGTATATAAAATATGGATATTGATAGTACATATATTATCAAGAAATTTTAAGATTATTAGGATTAAGTAATATTACGTGTATTTGTGCATGCGTACATACGTAAATGATTATAAGAGTAAATGTAAAAAAAAGTAAATGACAAAATATAGAATGTATTAGTTCGATATGTCAAATTAAATAATAAGTACCGTCACGAATTAAAAAGTGAAATTTCCGAAACTACAATCAAAAACACAAGGTTTGAATGATTTTGAGACTTGAATACGTATGAGGCTTGGATGATGTGCGAGGATTGAATGATGTGTGAGGCTTGGATGATGTGAGAGGATTTGAATGATGTGTGAGGCTTGGATGACGCATGAAGATTGTTGAAAGGTATATAGTCAACAATATCAGATATGTAAAAAAAAAACTTATTATAACTGCGGATAGTTAAGACTTATTTAAAGGGGGTTAAGATTGGTACGACACTCTATGCGAAGCATGATTTGGAATTTGGAACAATTTATTATTTGGATTTATAATGATAAATTTGGTCGACAAGTATATATAGTATGTATAATTTGTTACAAAGTTGTAAGTCATGCACTAACGATTTTACGATTTCCCAAACAATTAAAATAAACAGTATGACAGAAGTAAAAGATTTAAGTTTTTCCATAATCGAACATACCATACATCACCATATAAAGTTAATGGTATTTATAGAGTTAGAACGGGTCCTGAATTTTAAAAATTGATATAATACCGTAGTTTATAGAAAAAAAAGTCAAGCGATTTTATGATTTCCCAAACAATTAAGATAGCAGTCCCATGATAGCAGGGATGGTAAATGACCTTTAAATGACCTTCAAAATGAACTCAAATGATCTCAAATTACACCAATTTTATTATGAATTTTAGTCCGAAATGACCTAGGTCATTTAAAAAAGGCAAACGACCTCCAATTTACGAAAAGATTTAAGTTTACAGTATACTGTAATCGAACTAAATTACCATATAAAGTTAATGGTATTTCATAGGGTTAGAGCAGGTCCTGAATATAAAAATAGATTACCGTAAAAAAATAACTTATATAATGAAAAAATTAATCCGTTAATACAGTTTATGAACGTGAATAATAAAATGTGTTGATTTAGGTAAATAGCAGCATATTTTCATACATTTATACATGTACAATAAAAATTATTAAGAAAACGGAAGTTCTTTCATTTCAATGTTATTTCGTTTTTATGTAACTAATATATCAATCAAATTTACAGTAAATCTATTCTATTATTGGGTACGATATGAAGAAACAATGTTATTTTTCTTTACACAATGATATAGATAGCATGTGAGTGAAAAAATTACCAATTTTCCCATGAGGTTGCTTTAGTTGGTTATATTATAATTTGAAATCCGTACTATTATGATGTAACTCAACCAATTTATCGGGATTTATGATATAATGGTATTTGTAGGCGGCCAAATCTCAAACTAGTTTAACTTTGGTTTCGGCACATGACGAACCATTTGGGATTTCGTAAACATATATTTTTTACATATCGACATGCTAAGTGACACGACATATACTAACAAGTGACAATTTATGATTGTTAAATGATATCAAATAATCTGGTATTTTTGCCTGTCTGGGTATTATACGCCAAACAAACTCAAACAAATTCATGTGATTTATTACATATCAAACTATTTACATCATATAATCATTTTAACAATCATCCAAATTTGCCTCCCTTTCGCTCCAACCCAACTACGTACGTACGTATATAATGCGAATTACCGGTACACATTTAATGTACGTACTCATATAGTATTTTAAAAAATTTGGACTGTATTGTGGGAATCTTTGGATCTACTTTACGTACGTACGTACGTACTGTACGTACATATGTTAATACAAGAATCAAAATATGCACGTTCATGTGTGAATCAACAATTAGCACGTAAAGTTTTGGGGTGATGGTCATCTCAAAAGAGAATGTTTTCATCGTTGACTAACCATATATGTACCATATATACAATTTAATAAGTAAAGTTACACATGTCAAAGGGAATATTTAAAGTTTGAAACGCCATTTGCAAAAATTCTATCATCGATACTAATTTAGAATTATTACTTAAAAAGTAAAGAAAAAAAAACTAAATATTTGCAGAAATTAGAAATTAGCACTGTCCGAAGATCGTAATTTTGGAATTTCCCCATTTATATATGATAAAATTATTAATTATTTTAGAACAATATATATATATGGAATCAAAAAATATTATTTTATACATAACGATGAAGCACGTAAAAAAATATAAAATTTATAAAATTAGAAAATGATTTTGAATATAATATAATATAACATTATATCAGATATGTTATTCTAGTTTTTTATTACAGTAATTACAATAATTACAGTAGCCCTCTATAATATTAGCTAAAAAAAAAATCATATCATATTTGATTTACATTAAGAGATTTTAATAGCAAATATATGGAACACAAGTGTATAGAGAACATAATTATAAATGTATTGAGATAACTAAAGTTTAAATGTTTTAGATTATAAAAAGGATCTTTTAGTCATGAAAAAGTTAGATCAATCTTTTTATAAATTGAATTTTTTTGAGCACGAAATAGTCTAAGTCGTTGTATACCGTATTCAAAGTAATCAAAATTAATATTACTTTGTAAAGATTGGATCAACCCCCAAAGTCCCCACATTACGTGACTAGATAATGCAAAAGCATCACACTCTATTAATAGTTTTTGTAATACATCATCAGGTATTGGGGAATTAGAATCATCAGATTTAGAATCATCAGATTTAGAATCATCAGATTTAGAATCATCAGATTTAGAATCATCAGATTTAGAATCATCAGATAAATAAGATTCTAAGAATTTTAATTTGTCAACATCTTTTGGGTACCAATCTTTATGTAAAATGTGAGGTTTTGGATTGTGATAATCAAACATGAATTCACAGAAGAAGTTGCCTATGTCAAACCCTCGATAATTATAACCAGCATACTCAAAGTCTACAGCAACTAGCTCGTCAGATCCATCAGTAAGTCTTAGAATATTTCCTGGTTGAAGCTAAAAACAATTCGAAAATAAAAAGTTGTTAATAATTTTAATAATTTTTATAATTAATAATTTTAATAAATATATTAACATTAAATGATTTGAGAATAACTTACATCATTATGAGCCAAGATTATTGGAGAATTAATTAACAATAATTTCTGTTTCATTAATCGAATTTCATTCTTAAGAGATGATAAATTAAACTTTTGTAAAATGTTCCTCTGTTTTTTAGAAAAATTTTGAGAATTATTTGACACAATGGAAAACCATTTTGTTATATTAACAAAAACTAGAGGATCAGTGCCTCGTTCAGGAGGGTTTAAATGAACCATATTATGAAGAGAGGCCATACGCTTTGCAACATGAATATAAGTATTTGAACATTTAACTTCTTTGGTAGTTAAAGTAGTAGATTCAAGAAATTTTTCAAAGCGTCCATTACCAAAGATTAATAATAATAGAGGACCAATATCATATGGAGAAAGGAATTTTAACCATTTTAATTCTTCATCTCTGTTACAAAATTGATCAGCGCCTTTTCCATATATACGTAAGACAACTTTCATTGGACTACCATTATCAGTAACTTGTCGTTTCTCTACAAAGAATACACAATTTGTGAGAGCACCAGAAATTCGAGTTACGATTAGTTGAGAACCTTCAGTGATATCATTCCAACCCTTGATCCTTTTAATAAGAGGGACTATTGCATTTTTAAGTCTGTCATTATCTTGACTTAACTCACTATAAAAGATTATAATATAAATTAAAATTAAATTAAATTTAATTAAATTTGATTTTAAACGATTGTAATGATAATAATTACAGTAATGGATACTTACTCTATGTCGAGCAAATCGTCACAAGATGGAATAATATCCTTAGGTTTTTCAATAATAGGCTCATATGTATGATGCGTTTCTGGTTGTTGTACTTGAATGTATGGCATTGAGATTGTAATAAAAGATTTTTTTTTTATAAAAAATTTTGTTTAAATGTTGTTTATAAAATTTTGAGATTTACAGCCTTTTTTTTTTTTTTAAGGAAAGGGCTACGTTGGCCCTATATATATATAAAAAAAATTTTTTTTGAAACAACCTAACCTTTTACGGACATAGAATGGTCTCGTGAGATCTTGTGACCAACAAACCAACCAAAAAACAATTGATAATGAAAAAAATAAAATAATAAAACACAATTGAATTATAGTTATTTACTTTATTATATATACAGTACCTTTTGTAATTTTCACTTTTTGCATAACAATAAAATGATTCATTATTTATTACAGTATTACAGTATTACATTAGTATGATTAACATATTACATTTACTCTAAGCGTAACCATATGTAACAGTAGTATGTAATACATATTATCGCTGATTTCCGTTCGTAGAATTCCGGTACGTCCCAACTGGTTTTATTATATCATATAATATAATATAAATAATCTGTATAAAAAATATTGCTACGCACGAAATTATAATAAATCAAACACGTTAATGCCCAAATAGACTTTTAATAAAGATATAATTTGAAATAAATTTGGAAATTTTGATTTTATCCTAAAATGTTATAAATACTTTATTCATATAATTCTCTAATATGATATGTTTTATATGTAATTGATTAAGAACAATATAAAATAATCTCATTTATACATTATATATATTATTTTCGTTGATAAAAGAAATCAAGTAAACATTGTTTACTTTCAATTCCGCGCCAACAATGAGAAGAAATTAAAGAATCAAAAAGTAATATTTCATTAACGTTAATGTAATCATGAGATGTAATCATGAGATTAATGACATATTTGTAAGTAGATTATCAGATTTGTTCTCGTGATATCTTAAACTATTTCTGTATTTTAGATGAAGATCTAGATACTTTTATTACTATATAAAGTTGGGACAGCCCAAAATCTAGACCAAATGTTTAAACAAAGAATTAACTTGAATTTTCCATATAATAACCTTAGAATAAAACTTCCCTTCATTAAATTTGTATTCTTTGTTTAGTTAGTCATCTGACTGTATATGATAGTAAATGGGAATATTTAGGAATATTCAACTGCATATTTTGATATTAATTACCTTTTTTCGGTATAGTCCGTTCAAGTTTTTTTTATTATACATGATAAAATACTTTGTTTAACGTCCATAAACAGGTATATATTGATGTGAGTAAAATACACATGTCTTAAGAACTGTCTCGTGACAATATTGCACCTAAATTATTACAGTATTATTTGTGTTAACTGGTAAATTATTTGCTCTCCGGAAATATTTAGTCACATTTGGTCACACGATACCACGTACAGTAACTGTACAGAACGATGTACGTATAACAACATAAATTTATATTAAAATTAATAATAATAATAATAATAACCAATCAAATTTAATGATTAAATTTCAAAAAATATTGACATATCTTTTTTAACTAAAAAAAAACAACTCGGTTCTAACTAAAATTTGTTCTTTACAAAATTTATCACTACATACAATACTATCTTAACTTTAACTTTTATTAAAAAGTATTATTTATTAGTTTTTAAATCTTGCGTGCAACATATTTGTTTTGATTCATGAAAATTCGATTGTTCACTTTTAGAATTTTTCTGCGCTACATACGTATGCATGTCGTAATAATCTATTTTAAATTTTTGCCACATATATAAAACAATTCGTTGATTTTCATATACAATTTAGAAAAATGGAAAATCATATCAGAAAATTCAAGTATTGTAATAATTGTTACACTTCGGTTTTTTGTATAACATAAATAATGGTGAATTTTTTTTTTTTTTGTGATCGATTTTCGTATTATTACGCAAGTGTTGCAAGTTTTAAAAGTCAAGCAAAACATTATGTGGATCTTTTGCAGTACGTAGTACGACTATAACGTAAATCCACTATTTTTACAACTAGTACACAATCTAGAGAATTCTATCGAATAAATACCTAATTCGTTTTTTTTTTTTGTAAATCTTTTTTTTTAAATAGTTGTTTTATTGAAAACGATAAATTTACCGTATAATAGATTAAATTTTTTTTTTTTTAAGAGTAGACCTCCTGCATTGATGGCGTATTATGCATTAAACTGACACTTTATTTACTGTTTATTATGACTTCTTTAAAAGTCGACTTTTGGATTCGATTAAAAACTGATGATGCAACTTATTATAAGTTCTTTATACGTTAGTAGTGATGGTAAAAAAAAAAAAAACGGGTTAAACCATTTTTTTACTGATTTAAAGTAAGTGATGATTAAATTTTAAATCATTAAAGTCTAGTTATAAATATTTAATTATTACAGTATTACCTGATTTTAAACATGTAGTAAATATATATATTTAAAGCAGGAACTAGGCTTACAAATTTTTAGAACCGACTGATTCCGGGCGGGGTACTCGGCAATAGGGACATGAAAATTCCGGTCCTCGGTCCGAAGTCTGACTTGGGATCTGTCATGTGAAATATGTGACATCATATTACTGGTATTATATCTTGTATCACTTAAATAAATATGGTGCTACATATTTCACATGACAGTGTGAGTTTTTGGACCAAGCTGGGACCGGACTTCGCATAAAAATCGTAATCACCAGATGTTTAACGAATAAAATAATGCAGAAATGTGAAATGATGATGATCAAGTGAAATGATCATTTTTTTATCGATATCACGATATCACTGTATCAGTAGTAAACATATTGATATCGTTCACTCGAGAAATGTTATGTATTACCATATTACCATTACACCATTACATCACACGTAACTTGAAATTTATAACATTAACTAATCAGTGTAGAAATAGTTTATTATTCGAGTATTTAATCAAATTCTTGACATTTAATATCTCGATGAATGTAAAATAGGGGCTTTGCAGTAGAAAAGGCCTAAATGCTGCATATAATATATATAGCATTTAGGCCTTTTCTACTGCAAAGCCCCTAAATATTTTTATTAATCGATATATTTTTCTCAAAATTATATCACACTGTACCTTATTTAATTTATATTAATACTTATCTATTGGTCAAAAAGAGTTTGTGAATAAATTTTACTTAACGTAAAATATTTGTGAGTTTGTTATTGTGATGAATATATAAATAATTACCGTAATTTGATAATGTTAAATAAAGAATTTTTTATTAGTGAAAGCATATTTAACTTTAATAATAATTAATGATCGTTATACTCACGATAAGGTGTTTGTCATTCCAACTTTACAACCGCCTTTTTTTTATACCAGGTTTGGCAAAATTTGCCATTAATTGAGTATTCAATGAGATCTTTCAAGTAAATTTTGGCTTGAACCTTATTTTTCAGTATCGGCGATTATTATTTTACTCCTTATCGTTATACTGAAAATCTTGATGAAAAATAAAAATTATATACAGTATAAAGAAACCCTAAAAAAACAAAAAGTGTTGTAAAGGTTTGCTACCTCTTAGTTTTACTAGGACCCCAATCAATCTATATCAGATATGAGCTTATATTTGGGCATCATAGTAAAGTTTTTTTTTGTTAGCATTTTAGCATAACGGAAGTTTATTTTGATTGGTTGTTAAAATACCCCGGAAAAAATGTTGATCATTCTCCGGATAAAGTATCGGCATACCCGGGTGAATTTTATTACTCACGAAACTTTCAAAAGATTAATCTAAAGACACATATTGTGTCTTACAATATATTCATAATAACTAATTTATACTCACAATGTGTATAATATTATTTGTTTCGCAATAAGTACACTATTTATTTTACAACAAATACTTTAAGTTTCGCAACACAATCTGCTAAATAATAACATATATGAACATTTTTAAACACTGCTACTATAAAACGTTGTATTTATAAACTACTTATGGCCTAAATATAATAAAAAAAAGTAGAGTTTGGAAAATACATAGTACTTTTTACTTCTAGAAAACAAGTAGAACTAGTTGTGACAAAATCTTGCAACTTTCACTTACTAATTGCTTAGGTCACCAAAGCACCTTCTAACCTTTCAAAACTTTCACTTCTCATCTATTTTTTGAAACTATTGCATCTAACTGCATCTTCAAGTTAAAAAACAAAAATCCAAAGGTAAAATATCAATGACTCAAGTTGGTTTTTGTTTTGTATTACAAAAGAATTTTTTTCATATGATATAATGATTTTACTTATAAAAATACTTTAAAAATTATAATTGACTGTATAAAAAAAAGATCATTACCAATTATAATTATTCTAATTTAGCCAATCAAAACAAACTTCTGCTATGCTTGGCATTTTTATATGGTATATATAATCTATATTTCAAATATTATATAAGAATTTTAGTCTTCTTTATCTTTTTTTGAAATATACATAGAACCCCAAGCAATTTATAAACAGCTAACAATTTTAAAAAATCTTAATATATTACTAAAAAAAAGAAAAGTTCTAAGAAAAATAGTCAAAAATAAGCATTCATATTGAAACAAATCTGCAAAAAATAGTCAAAAATAAGCAAAAGCAAATTGTTACCTATCTATGTATAGCTTAGAGTTCTATATAAATATAGGACTCCATACAATATATATAGAGGTTATGTTGAAATTTTGGCTAAAAATATTACTTTTTTTTTTTACAAAAATGTTACATTTGAAAAGAGGATATTGGTCAAAAGGTTATATTTAAAAAAGAATAAAAGCTTTTAATATTTATATTATTAAAAGTGGATAAAATTAATAAGTTTTATAAAGTTATATTTAAAATTTGGATAACAAACAAGTTTTTTTTTGAAAAAAATTATAAAAGTTTTTTAAAATAAATTTTTTTGAAATAAAAAAGATACTGCTATTTATACTACAGTGCACGACACTTAAAGACTACACAAACTTTAAAAGCTAATAACTTATGATCTAAAAAGATATTTTAAAAAGGAAGCTACTATTTTATAGCTAAATAAATTTATTACAACTTAACGGCCTTATTTTTTTAAAAAGTTATAATAACTTTTCAAAATATATAGCTTTAAAAATATAGTATTTTTACCCAGAAGATTTAGATTATGACTGACTTCTAACGCTTAACCAGAGGACTTCTGAATCTTGCGGAGCCGTGCAAGCTGGGCATACGGTGAGCGCTGTAGAAGATATTGCACCAAATATCTTAGAACCCACATCATCATCTCCCTCTGAGATATTACTTTCTAATTCCAACAACAACTTAATACTAACTTATCCTGACGATGAATTGCTACCAGATGATAATGAGGATACTAATACTGAATTATATACAAATCCTCCACTAGAAAATACTCCTACAAATCTAAACTCAGAAACTTTTGAAATATATGACCCACTAGCATGCTATAACAAATTTCTTTACCATCACAAACTACAAACTCTTCCTTCACCACAAACTGTAGGTTCATTTTTAAAGTATATACAAGAAAACTATCCAATGTACTACTCCAACCAATACATTAGGATTTCTATAAAACCTCATCCACGAATTAGTTACTATTTTATAGAGGCACATATTTATTTACCTTATGAGGACTTTATACCAGGCCACTTTTTCTCACCCTTTGATGATTTACATTGTTTTTACAAACTCGAACTCAAATCATTTACCAGTTCAGACTTGAACTTATGTAATAATACCAGTTTTCAATTACCTACCTCTATTGATGACTTCTTTTATCCTACACCTTCTCCTACTTTATCATCTCATAATGGTTTACCAACTAAAAATAACAATCTTAGAATACCTTCAAACCTACCACCTACTCATGACCTACACATTAATATTGCTACTCACAATGTTAGAGGTTTTAACTCAGCCTCTAAGAGACAAATATGGCAAGATTACTGTATCAATCACAATATTTCTATTGCTTGTATCACAGAAACCAAAATTTCACACAAAACCAAACTCTCATTTTGTAACAACAATTTGTATATATATTATTGGGCTAATGCAGATAGTTCAATAGAAGGAGCTGCTATTATGATCTGTAACTACCTCAAACCTCATGTTCATAGCTGCTATACACATCCAGGAGGTGCAGTTGCACTAGATCTCTTTTTTAAAAGTAATATCAAATTACGAATTATTTCTGTTTATCTATCTTCAACTGATACTATTAAAAGAAATAATACTCAAAATACTGTTATTAATTGGATTCTACAAGCTCGACAACTTAATCTTCATCCTATTATTCTTGGGAACTTTAATACCCAAGATAATGCAATAAGCTTTTCTTCATCCAAATACAAACTTATCAACTTTTTACACTATATAAATATGTTTGATATAGGTGCCCACTTTAACAATACATACTATACCTGGTCAAACAATCTAACTCATAGCAGAATAGACTATATATGGACAGACTTATTTAATATACAATTTATCCTTTCATATAACCTCGATAATAGCCAGACTAGTACTCTCAGTGACCATTCTATTCTTTCTTCCTCCTGGACATTTACTAATGCTTATAGCAAACCTCCCCATATGCATACAGGCATTAGTCGAAGAATTTTTAACTACAAATCCATGTCATTAGACCAGTGGACAGAGTTTTCAGAGCGTATTACTCAGCTATTTTTACAACATAATATACCTTCTTCTACAAATACTCATGAAAATATTGATACTACTTGGCACAAAATTCAACACTCTATTCTACAAGCAGCAATTCAACTAATTCCTAACAAAATATCTCGCAAATGCAGCTACAACCACAAATATACACCACATTGTACTGCTCTCTATACTGGACTCAAAAAACTTGGCCATCTTATTAAAAATATAAAAAATAATTCAAATCTCTATCTTCCACATATTAACTCGCATATTCTTTCTATTAATTCTTATATCAAATGTAATCTGGATTCCCTTTTATCACTTGACCCCTCTAGTATCCAACTATGGCTTCAACACGCCTATAAAGCCTGAAAACAAGTCTATCATGCTTATCAATTAGAATACTCACTTCTTCTTCAACAACAAATTAATCAAGCCTCTGAGAAATGATGTGAAACACTTATATCTAAACCTACACAAGCTATTAATAGCATTTTTGATCGATACCAACCCCCTATTCATTTTACAAATATCAAACTTGATAACCAACTTGTTACAGATCCTAACTCAATTAAACAGCATGTTCAATCACATTACCATAATTGGACTGCTTACAGACCTATTAACCAATCCCTCTTTGACAACTTTTGGTATCAATACTATCAGCCACTTCCTCATATTAATCCTGCCTGGTATACTTCTCTTACTGATCTTATTACAGTAGAAGAAGTTCTTCAAACAATTTCTAAACTTCCAAATGGCAAAGCCTGTGGTCCTACAGGAATCAGCTATGAAATGATCAAACACATTTGGTTTAGATGGTATTACTGCACTTACTGCTTTATTTAATCAATGTCTCTCTGAAAATCGTATTCCTAAACTATGGAAACATGGAAGGATTTTTCCTATTCCTAAAAATAACACTTTTGAGGGTAATTTAAATCTGACAAGACCTATTAGCCTTATTGAGCATATTTGAAAAATTTATACAAAAATTCTTACCAATAGACTAAATCAAGTTTTCTCACAACATACTATACTATCACCTTATAACTATGTTGCACTCCCAAACAATAGCACTTCTATTCCTATTCATATTTTAAACAATTTAATTGAAGATGCAAATTGTAACCATAAAGAAATTTGGTTACTTTCTCAAGACATGAGCAAGGCCTATGATTCTGTCAATTTTACACTTTTTAAACATTCTCTTTCTCGTCTTAATCTACCATCTAGTATAATTAATATTCTTCTGGACCTACTTACTAATAGACAAAACCAAGTTATTACTAATCTTGGTCTTACTGCACCTTATCAGGTTCAGAATGGTATAGATCAAGGTGAAACTATTACTCCCCTTCTTTGGAGAATCTATTATAATCCTTTAATTACTCATATCCATACTAATACACCTGGTTATTCAATTGGTACATCCTGGATAACCAATCTCAAAAATCAAATATTTGACAAAATTCAAACAAAATGTTCTGTCTTGGCTTATATGGATGATACTCTGTGGATTGCTTCTTCACAACTTGAACTTACCAGAATGATTTCTATTGCAGAGTCCTTCTATACTATGGCTAATATTCAAGTTAATCCTTCTAAATCTATCTTATCAACTAATTTGAAAGTAAATAACTATACTCCCATTATCTTTAATAATCATGTTCTCCCACTATGGCCATCAAGTCAACCTTTCAAATTCCTTGGATGCTGGTTTACACTTAATAATAAACAATTACAACAAACACGCCTATTAATAACAAAATCCTCTCAACTTATCAATATTGCCAGAAATAAACAAATTACTGATACACAAGCACGATATATTATCAATACAGTTATTATTCCTACCTTAGAATATCGTATACAAAATATTGTTATTAACAGATCAGCTTGTAACAAGATTCTCTCACACCATATTGGTCTTGTTAAACATAAAGCCAAACTTAGTCGAACTATTCCTACTAGTACCCTTCTTCATCCCCAACTTTATAATATTAAAAATATTTGGGATATTCAGCTTCAACATCATATCTCAAACTTTATCAAACATTTAAATGATAACAACCTACTTGGTACTACAACCCACATTCGAATCCAGCAAATTTAAAATAATCTCTGGTCATCTACTAGCATCTTTCTGCATCCCAATCCTACTATAGATGGACCTAACCGAAATACAACCAATTTCAAAATTATTCAACTTTTTAAATATCTGGGATGGACTATTAATACTAATCCTATTTTTAATATTCTATTTACTATCAAAGATAGATCTATCTCTCTTGAATCTATACTATCTTCACATCCCAAATATTCTACCTTCAAAAAACAAATTAGACACCATCATCTTTTATTTCTTGACCAACTTACTTCTTTTGACAATTCTTGTTTGCTTGATTAGAAACATATTTCACCTAGACTTAATAAAATTCCAAAAGGCAAAATTCCTTTGTGGTTTACCTTTTTGGAAGACCAAACGACTAGTCATACTTATGAACGTACTATCTATTCACACTTCAATTTGCCCCAAACTAACTACTATAGTTATACTACTGGACACTTTTCTAAATATACAAAACCTTGGCTTATTACTTTATTAGATAATCAAGTAGTTATTGGCAAAGCACGTCGCCAATCTAATACTTCAAATTATACCCTCATTACACATTGGCAATGTAACATCCAGCCACAATTCACACGCTTATACCCAACACCACTAATCACCACATTTCCATGTACTAACTGCACTCTTAATTCCAATATTATTGCAAACAAATGTACTATTCTTATTCCAACAAGTCATACTACCAAATTTTTTGGAAGACTTAATTCTGATAAATCAGTCAATCTAAATGCCAATTACCTTAATTTCATCTTCCCAACTGCAGCAAGAAACCCAATTAGTATTCCAATATTACCAAACATTCTTATACCTAATGCACAAATACCTCCCTTTTTTCAACCTAGTCCTGCGCGTAATACTTTGCAATCTATTTGTCATCACAACAGTTATTTAACAGAATTAACATTTTATACTGATGGTTCTGTCATTGATCTTGGCAACTCTCAGTGCTCTATGGGCATTGGTTGGATTCAATTACATAATCAAAATATTCTACATACCTTCCAATCACAAATTAAATACTGGCCATGTTCTTTTAAAGCTGAACTAGTAGCAATCTTATTAGCTATTAGTACTGCTCCTAGAAACTGTTCTATACAAATTTTTACATATTCCCAATTTGTAATATCCAAATACAATAGTCTAATTCATACTATACCCCTTTCTAAACCTTTTAATATACCTTATTGGCCTATTTGGAATACTTTATTAAACTTTATCAAATCATATAATCTTAACATTACCTTTCATAAAGTTATTGCACACCAAGAAGATGAATATAATAACAAAGCTGATCAACTAGCCCACTGTCATCAAACTGCTCCATACCTTCTTTTTGATTCACAAAATATCTACAATTACAACTTCACTCTCTCTGTCGATAATTTTCCTATTGAACTTCCTATCTGTCGCTGTATTAGAACTTTATGCTATGCACATATACTTGCTCTTTGGTCTTCTCAAAATCGTTTTCAACAATGGCTACCAATATCACGATATATTAACTGGAATCCTACCTGGCTATATATTAATAACAACCAAAAAATTTCAAACTTTTCACATAGTTTTCACTCTTCAACTCTCAAATCTTTTAGAATCAAAATACTTTTAGATGATCTCCCTGCTCCACATATTCTTCACCGAAGAAATCCATCTTATCCTAATATCTGTCACCTCTGTCAACAAGCAAGTGAATCCCTACACTGGACTATTTGCCCAACTTCTGAACCCTTACTAAAACTTATAAAAGATTCTTTAGTCCATATACTAAGTCCTAACAAACTCGAAATCTCTAATCTAGCTGCTGAGAATCTTTATACTCAAATTATGAATTTGGATAGCTTACAAATTCATCAACTTCCTGACCTACCCTCTCTTTTCTCTACTCTATCTGGTTTTATACCTTTAGACATTATTTCTACTCTATATGAATTTACTTCATCTTCTAAATCTGCTTGCTCTCTCACTATTTCACTCTTACTTCATATCAACCAGCAAATTTATACAAATATTTGGATTTCATACTGCATTTCTAGATTCCAAAATCAAGAATTACATTCCCAACCTTTACCTTCTTCTTCTAATATATTTCTTGTACCAAATTCTTCAAATAATTTGCAAGATAATAGTAATCATATTTCCACTATAGTATTGCACAAAATTGAAACTTGGTTATATATATTGATTAAATTTTCTTTACCACTATCTGATATTCTTACATATACTCAAATCTAGGTGAGCCTTGGCTACTCTGGTAGGTTTAGGCCACAGATAAGTATTTAGGTTTACCTATATATATGTTTGAGTTTTTATTCTTAGCATTAGATTTAAAACAATGAAATTTCTTTCAGTATTGTAAAAAGTTTCTATTAAATTTAATAAAGATAGAAGCAAGGTCTCACCTTTAACATTTAAAAAAAAAAAATAGTATTTTTATATGATACGTAAAAAGTTAACCAAAAATGGGACAAGTCACATGTTTTGGCTTCTTGTTATTGGCTAATTTTAAAATTAATTTTAAAATTATTTTTAAAATATTTTTTATTAATTAATTTTTGACCAATCAGAATACAAGAAATCAAAAAAACATCAAATTTCAATATAAAATTTTTGAAAATGGGACAAATTATAAGAATGTAGTCTTTAAGTGTCTTGCACTATACAATAAACAAAAACTTTATTAATATTATCTCTATAAGTTTTTGACCAAATTTGAAGAAAATTTTTTTATTTAAATTTTATAAATTTATAGAATTAAAATAAAAAAATTTATCAAATTTGGTCAAGAACTTGTGAGATATCTAGATATCTTTGATAAAAGTTTCTGTAAACAATTTAGTATAGCTTCTTTGTAATCTATATTTTTAGAAATAAAAAACTTTATTAAAGATATCTTTGCATGTTCTTAACCAAATTTAATGAAATACTTTTATTTTAATTCTACAAATTTGTAAAATTAAAATAAAAAAATTTTATTGAATTTGGTCAAGAACCAGAAAGAAATTTTTAATAAATTTTTAGTATATAATTTATAAAGTTTCTATATAAACAAAATATTGTTTATATAGAAACTTTATTTATTCGCGAAATGCTTTTTAACGATATCTTGTGATCTACTAGGCCGATTTTAATGATTTTGCCACCATTAGAATCACAAGAATGTGCTCTACAACTTTCGTCGAGTGGAGAAGAAGGTTAGCTTAGTAAAAAAATTCGCTATTGCTCTAGGAACACCAGATTCCAGAAATTTGATAAACAATAATTGATTTTCCCTAATTTTACTATATATGGTAATATATGCAGCCACTAATTGGTATACAGATCACGAATTAAAATAAAAAAAGTTAATTGATATTTCAATCTAAATTCATAAGTCAAATTAATTACATAAACTGCCACATAACTTGAGCTTTGATACATGCAGAAAATTTTGTAGCTGATTATTATTAATTACTAACTAGAGGAATTTATATCAATAATAAATCTCTGCTAATTTCTATTATGATTATAATCAATATAACTGATACAATAGTAATTAATATATAACCAATAATGATATCAATCAATATATATCAATAATAATTATAAATACCAAAAAAAACTTTATTATTATTATTAAAAATTTTTTATTAATTAAAAAAACTTAATTACAAAATAATTTTTGTTCATATTTACAAAATTTCTATTTTATAATAAACCCACATCATTCACTATTATTACTTTACAACTTTAAACTTAACACCTTTTGGTTTTCATTGACCCAATGTAAAATCTAAGTCTAAAAAAAATTTAGTAATAAGAAAGAAAAAAAACAAAAAGAGATAATACTAAAGACTGGTACTTATATTCTAGTTCTAGTTTCTGAATCTCAATTCTTTAGTGTCCATTTACTTTGCTACAGACCTACAAAAAAAGAAAAAATTAATAACAAGAAAAAAAACAAAAAACAAAGAAAAAACAAGAAGAAATAAAACTAGAAACTGGTACTTAACTATCCTAGACTAGTTCTTGGATCCCAATTTTCTAATGTTATTTTATATTTACTAAAAAATCTACAAAAGAAAAAAATAAGTAAAAAAAATTGAAAAAAATAAAAGAACAAAACTAGAGACTAGTATTTATCTAAATCCTAGTCTAGTTTTCAGTTTCTAATTTTCTAACACTATTTTATATATACTAAAGACCTACAAAAAAATAAATAAATAAATAAAAGAAATGAGAAAAGGTAAGAAAGAATAAACCTAAAGATTGGTACTTATCTAGGTTCTAGTCTAGTTCCTTGATTCCAATTTTTCAACACCACTTCATATTCATCAGAGACCTACAAAAGAAGAAAAAATTAGGATTTAGATTCAGAAAATCGGCCTTAAATAAATGAAGTTTATAATATTGTTAGCAATATAAAATTAGAGGCTTATAAAAAATTTGACGAAGAAAGTTGAGCAATGTACTAGTAGTTAAAATAGGAATTAGTTAAAAATTTTTAGTTAATTAGTTAGTTGACTAAAGCTGTTAGTTATTGACTAAAAATTGACTAATCAACTAGTAATTAGTTGATTAGTCAATTAGTCGATTAATTGATTAGTTGATTAATTGATTGTCGATTAGACAATTAGTTGATTAGTCACTAGTCAACTATAAAACAGAAAATAAATATTAGAAATATAGCAATGAAATTATGAAATAGATAATTAATAGACAAGTAACCAAACTAATTGACTAAATGACTAGTCAACCAATTGACTAATTAACTAATTGACTAATTAACTAATCAACTAGCCGACTAGTCGACTAATTGACTAATTGACTAATCAACTAATCGACTAATCATCTAATTGACTAGTCAACTAATCAACTAATCAACTAATCAACTAATCGACTAGTTGACTAATTGACTAATCAACTAGTCGACTAATTAACTAATCAACTAATTGACTAATTGATCAACTGACTATAAAAAAATTTAGTCAATTAGTCAACTAATAACTATATGATTCCTATCCTTACTAGTAGTTTCTCTGAATCTAATATAATTATTGCAAATTTGTCTAAAGAGTTTCAAATTGTACATTAAGGATATGGTTATTAATTCTGACAATTCTGTAAATAATATACAGTCTTTCTCCTCTATAATCACACAGTTTGTATCAAGAAAATTGGTGATTATAAAAGATTGTAATTAGGGTGCTGATATTTATTACCTAATATCTATTTACTATAGGGGCTTACCCCACCCTCAGATAAGTTCTATAAATAGAATTTTAGCTAATCAAATTTAACTAAAATAAGATTTTCTTGACCTTCCACCTCCTAAAATATTATCTAATAAATGTCAGCACTTTTATATAGAAGTTTTTTTTATAAGTTTTTTAATAAATTGTCTCAAAAATTAATGTGATTGTATGGGAGTTGTGATTATGATTATAGAGGAGGAAGACTGTAAGCAATTGGCCTGAAAATAATAGTGAAAATTCAAAAAAATTTTTTGATTTTGTTATTAATTCTAATGCACTTATAGAACATCGTGAAACTATTCTTACATATTTTTATATAAAAGAGTTTGAAACAAATAAAGACTATAATAAATGTTTATATTGGTGTAAAAAGAGTTGTGAAAAAAAGGATATCTATTCTTATTATAAGGCAGCACTTTGTTACAGATACAGTCTTGGTATTCTCGAAGATTATGATTATAATGAAGCATCCTATTATTTTAATCTAGTGGCAGGTAGTGGAGTTTTAAAAGCAAAATGTGAGCTTGCTATAATGCATAAGTATGGAATGAGTTGTGAAAAAAATAAAACTAAAGCATTTCGTTTATTCAAAAAAGCTGGTGAACAAGATAAAATAGCATATTGTATGATTAGTAATTGCTATTATAATGGAATTGTAATAGAAATAAATTTCATCAAAGCTTTGAAATATTACAAAATTTGCTGTATAAAATGGGAATGCTCTAATGCAGGAATACGAATACCACTAATTGAAGCAAAACTGGTAAGTGTTTAGTTTTTTTATACAAATTATTTATAACATTAATAAATAAAACTTCTGATTCAATAGCATTATTTATTAAAGAAATACCAATAAAGATGTAATTTAATATAGAATAATATTGGCTTTACTTCAGATAGATAATTTTAAGAACAAAAAGTCACTTCAAATCATATTGGTCAAATTAATGCCTGATAAACAGAACATATGAATCCATTCTTCTTGCATATAAAATATTTTGTGTAACAATAAATTTCATATAATCAAATACTGCATAAGTAAGGGGAGTGCCAAAAATCAGGTAATTTTTTATGGGAGGAAGGGGGTAAAAAAAGTTGAAATTATATATAAGAACCTGACTATATATATTAAAGAAGAGGTAGGAGGAGTAGGTCTCTGATAAAAAATAATTAGGTAATTAATGACACAGCCCTAATTGCGCAATATTGTTGTACTAAACCAGTGTAACAAATCAAAATTTTTAGTTTTAATATTCTTTATTAGGATATTTTTTTTACGTATATATTTTAAATTTTTCCCTTTTTATTTGTCAAAAATGAATTTAGTATTTTCATTAAAATTATAGCACAATTTTATATATTATACTAAAATGAAAATGGAAATAATTAGTAGCTGAGTGGCATAGTTATATATGTAATACTGAATTTTCAATACTAGTTTTTTTAGCATAGCACTAAATTTTTTTTGAAATGCTAAAATTTTAATGTCATACGTAATTCATAGTGAAGCACTATAATTTTTGCATAATGCTCTAAGAAATTAAATGTATATGTTGTGCCTTAGATTGCTTCTTGCATCAGATCTAATCTAATATGCGTCAGATGCCAATTTCCATGTGATATACGTCACCTGTCAATTGGCATCTGATGTGCTTTAGTTATAATTAGAGATACTTCAATTGCAAATCGACGCACTGTTGAGATTATATATTTAATTATTTTTGTGCCTCAAATGCATCATTGCATCAGATCAAATCTGATACATATTAGATACTGATTTGCTGTTATGTAATTTGAGATGGGTAGGTTGTAAATTACACAC
This sequence comes from Gigaspora rosea, assembly GCA_003550325.1. Taxonomy (NCBI): domain Eukaryota; kingdom Fungi; phylum Glomeromycota; class Glomeromycetes; order Diversisporales; family Gigasporaceae; genus Gigaspora; species Gigaspora rosea. Next base: position 72,462 of record QKWP01000130.1, on the reverse strand, counting down.
TATTAAAATCATGTGTTTAATTATTATTAAAATTTTTATCACTAAAATTTAATTTTTTTATTAAAATAAAAAAAATTCAAGCGCAACTAACAATGAAATCATAACAATAAATAAATGCACTACTATGAATTAAGCATAATAAACTACGAAACTATACAGCTACAAATTTTCACTTACATACCAAACTAGAGAGAACAAACGCAAGAACACCTTTGAATATCTCTTTGTACTCAATTCCATTCTGGTAACATTAACTATTTCACTAAGTTTATTCATATTGGCAGCCTTTTGTAATATTCAAAAGCTTTATGTTCATCTTTTATAAATCCTCTTTTGTCGCAATAATAATTACTAAAATTATTTATACCCAACAGAAATAAGCACAAACAATGCAATCTACATGAAAACTTCACAAATCACAAACAAAAGCAATAGTAAATATGAAAAAAGAAAAATATAATATAATAACTCAAAACAACAAATTTGCATTACTGAATCAAACACAACAATGCCAATAATCCCAATAACGATGAAACTCTAAAAGACGAAATCACACCAAAAAAGAAACGTTAGAAATAAAGAAAAAACAAGACAAAAGCGAATAAATTTACTGACTTTAATGACAACGATGGCTCCAAAGTGACAAAATCAACCTGAAAAGAAGAAGCATGAATAAACACAAAAAAAAAAACAGAAAAAGGTAACGTAATAACATAAGTGATAAACTTACTGACTTTCTCCAAAGCGATGGCTTCAAAGCAGTGACTCCAACTATGAAACTACCTTGAAAAAAGTGTTAGTAAATGCAGAAAAAAGAAAGAAAAAGGTAACAAAAGTGATAAACTTATAAACTCAAAGATTAAAGTCAGCATAAAAGGGTGATATAAATTTAAACCATGAATTTAACGATGAAATCTTGCCTAGAAAAAGAGTTAGTAATATAAAAAAAAAGCAGCACAAAAATTTAAAAGCTTATCCAGAGTCTAATTTCATATATCTAAAGAAAAAAAATTACTCTAGGTTCTTATCTGGTGTTATCGCTTCAAGAACTAACCTATAAAAATTTTTTTTTGATTTTGATAATCTTGCATCAGATTACAGCCGACATGTGTCTGGTTACAACTGACGCATGTCAGATGACCAATTGACAGGTGATGTGCGTCAAATGGAAATTGGTATCTGATGCACATTGGATTATATCTAATGCAAGAAGCGATCTGTGGCACAATATATATAAGACTTCAAAATTTAATAAAGTTCAGCAGTTCTCGCCTATTACAAAAAAGTTAATGGTAATAGAAAATACTGTAATATTCCAAATTCGACTTTAAATTTAATAAACCCTTCATTACTAATTTTGATGAGCTGAATTGACTTGTAACCTCAATTCAGTTTTATTAAGACTCAAATTCTGTGTAATCTAGTCTTGTTAATTCTTTGAAATTGCTCATATGACTCATATTGGACTACCGATAGGACTATAGTAAAGCCTTTTAGTTTAAATATAAGTTCGATAAACATTGTTTCTTTTAGATTCCACTGTTCTTGCTAGTTGTTTTAGAACTCACTTTACTCTTCAAATAAAACTCCTGCATCTGCAGGAAATTCTTGAACTCATCTATATCGATATTACCAGACCAGAATCTGGCTAAATATCAGTCTACTATCAACCACATGATACACATTTTGATCTCACTATTTATCCGCATGTCATCTTTATATTATATTATTGATATCAATTTATCCCCTATATTAGTATCACAAGTATCTGCATCTTGCATATCTGCTTTATTTATACTGTGACCCTATATAGATTGATATATTCTTCCCGTATACAGTTGGAGCATAAATTGGCAATCAACCATTACACCAGGAACGGAGGTACCAATAAGTATGTCTAAAGGTCTAAAATCAAAAAATTAATGTTATTTATAACTAATAAATTGTTAATAAAAATTGATTTATAAAAATGTTGGCATATATAAATATATCATGAAAATTTTTATAAAATAAGATAGCTGCTCAGTGTAATTACTAAAGACTAGAAATGAATGAATCAATGAATTGTTCTGCAACTTTAAATTCCTGCAGCTTTTGTGCCATTATTTTCCAATTACATGAGTATTATCTCAATCACACGGGTATCGAAATCTACTATGACACTTATTATAATTATTGTGGCTACTGAGTCTGAGAACAGCTAAAGCTAAGATTGGAGGTCTCAATTAAAATCTATACTACCATCTAAAATTTACCTATATTGCAGATACAGAAAACTTTTGCTAGATACAATAAATTATTAACAACTATTAAAGAATCCTAAAATATATATAGAGGGGTAAGGTTTAGTTTGCTTATTTTTGATTTTTTTTGTACAGGTTATTTTTATTTATAGTAATTAGATTGCTTATTTTTGACAATTTTGCAGATCTTTTTATATTTGGTAATTTTTAAAAACCTTATTCCTCTATAGATATTCTGGGATTATACTATTACTAATTGATTTTATTTATTTTTTGCCAATCTTAAAAATTTAGCTACTTAATTATACATAAAAAAAAATAGTATAAATTTTAAATAGATTGTTTTGTATTTGGTATGTGATAATGTTTCAAGTAAAATTGTTTCTTAATTTTAAAATATTTTAGATTATATATAGTAATTTACAATAAAAATTTCAAATTCTAAATTCAAAACAAAATTTGATATAAATATAATAAGATTCTTTTTTTTTTATATTAGGGGGAACCCCAGATGTAGCTCCTGCCCCAAACTTTTATTAATACTTAAGTAAGTTGATATATTGCTGAAGTACATACATATTATATACAAGTATTAGAACTAGGACTTTAGGTAATACAACTATTTATCCATGGTTAAAACCCACCAGAGCCTTCCATATTCCCATTTATATGACTGACCTGGCTTGTACATATAATAAGATTCTATATTCCTAATATGCTAATATAAATCCAATATATTAAAACATTTATTTTTTTAGTACTAATTAACAGAACCTATAATTGTACTTAGAGCAACTGAGAACTAGAATTTGACAATATTATATTATATTTTAAAGAATAATATTTTATATTTTAAGTACCCAGTTGGTATTAAATATTAAAAATTAGTGAAGTTAAATAAAAATGTACCTGGATGCATATCAATCTTTGTATTGTAAATACCCAGATACATTAGTCATTATTCTATAGTAACACAACCTGTTCTAGTCTCCAATAAGACCAGTTTACTGATTTATTTTAAATTTCATAATGCTTTTAATTATTTAAAAATCTAATTATTTGTTCAATAATCAAAAATAAAATTTTTTTATGTTAAATAAATCTAATTACAGCTATTATAATATATCAAAAATGTATTATGAAATTTTCAATACATATGTCTATATGTTTAAAGCACTTAAGAACCCAAAGTCTGTTAACATGTAGGTGTTTAGCAATTTTTATAAATTGATAGGCCTTTAAGCTTTATAATTATTCAATCAGAGATGTATGTAATTTGATTTTATTACACTTTCAAAATTCGGCAATAGTTGATCATTTTTATATCATGCTATAAATTAAAAATTGTTTTTTGAATACTAATTCTTAAAGTATAGTAATAATAGTATGGTGCTAAATTAATGATTAATGAGATCTGCCATATTTTTTGTTCAAAAATATGTGTTGCTTCTACTAATCAAATATTTGGTATTTCTAATTCACATAATTTACTACCTATATAAAAAGATATCAAGAAATGCATAATATAAAATAATATGATTTATTTTAAATAAAACAAACCTTATAATTACCTTGATATTTATAACTACTGTTAAATGAAATAAATCTACTTCTATAATCTGATTCAATATCTACTTGTATATCTTTATTTTTTATATTTTGTAGTTTTTTATCAGATTCAGATAATTCTAATAAAATAGTTTCATTAGTCTGCCATTCTGCAAAAGTATCATAAATTTCTTTTACTGTTAGTCATTTTTTTGGATCCATGTTCCAACATTTCTTCATTAAATCCGCATAGCATGTTGCTATATTTTCACAAATATGTGGTCATAAACCATTACATACTTGTAATTGGAATTGTGATTCTGATTCCTGCTCGAAAGAAACTAGTTTGCCATATAAAATTTCCCACATGATTATACTAAATGAATAAATATTAGATTCTTTAGTATATGGATGTTTATTCAAAACTTCAGGAGCAATATATAGTAAAATTCCATAAATTCCATCTGAATTTGATTTTGATGGAATATTAGCTGTTATCGAAAGCCCTAAATCAGCTATGTGTGCACTTTTTAAACTATTTAATAAAATATTTCCACTATGTAAATCACGATGAATAAGATCTTGAAAATGAATTATCAGAAGATCATATGTAATGCATTGTAATAGATTTAATCTAACTCTCCAATCCACTTGTGCTATAGCATGCAGATTTTTTCGCAAGCAACCTTCTAAAGCATATTCTATGACAAGAATATAATCTTTAGAAACTTTATCTTTTGATACACCAAAACAACTTAAAAAAGTTGGATCTTTAAGACCGATATCACAATATGCCTTTAACTTATTATTAAAGGAAATTTATATTTTAATTGTTATTATAATTATAAAACATAATATAATTGATAAAAGTAATCAATAATATTACCTCTCTTATAAATTCTTTATGCCAATTATTTGATTCATGAAATAATTTAAGTGCAACAGTTCTGTAATTAAGGTTAATTTTATCAAACCATTCAGCACGGTATACAGTTGTGAAACCACCTTTACCAATCATTTTAAAATCTTTAAATTCATCAAAAAAATCCAAGTTAACTGATATTTGCTTTCAATAAATATTTTTTTCAAATCATCTTCAATTTCTAAGTTATGTATCCATTCGTTTTTAACTAATATTTATTGATAAAATTTAATCAATGTTAGATATAAATAAATATCAGTTATAGTTTGTATTAACTTAAATATGATAGATAATACCTAAAGCAAAATAATTTTCTCTACTCCTGCTATTGGCAATTTATATATATAAATATCAACATCGATGTTATTACAGTATTGTAATTTGATACCCTGGAGACAGGGTCGGCAATGGGGCCAATAGAGTTCGATGGTTATGCAAATGACTGAAAAAACTAATATACATTGACTCCATTCGGAGCTCCATTGGCAACATTGACTCCATACAGCACTCTGTTGCCAGCCCTGCCTGGAGAGTACCAATCGAATATCAAGATCAGCTATAATAAATTTTTTTTAGTCGAAATTTCACTTATGAAATCATTTTTTTAACAAATTTTTAGTACATTATCTTGCCAAACTTTATTTTAACTCTAATCTTAAACTAATATATTTTTTATTTCAATTACATCTGATCTTATGATTTATAATACTTCTGCTCAAATTTAAATTAAATTGAATATTTACCTTTGATACCAGTATTTGGCTTTATCTAAATCTCTTATTACACCAATTCCACATCGATAACATTCTGCAACACTTAGCATTGCACAAGAGTGTCCTATTTCTGCTGATTTTTGATAATAAATGAAGGCTTTATTTTCATCCTTTTCGACTCCGATTCCATATTGATAAAAACTTTCAATTTTATATGTTACTTCAGCATATCCTATCTCTTCAGCTTTTTGATAATAAATGAAGGCCTTATGTTCGTCCTTTCCAACACCAATTCCATAATTATAACAATATCCAACGCCAGCTGTTCCAATAGCATCACCTATCTCTGCTGATTTTTGATAATAAATGAGGGCTTTATGTTCATCCTTTTCAACAATTATAACAAAACCCAACACTAGCCATTCCACTAGCGTCACTCATCTCTGCTGATTTTTGAGCATAAATGAATGCTTTATGTTCATTTTTTTCAACTCCAATTCTGAAAAAATAACAGTTTCCAATTTCAAAAAATTCAAGAGAAATTCCCATTGCTGCAGATTTTTGATAATAAATGAATGCCTTATGTTCATCTTTTTCAATCCATTTGCCAAAATGATAACAACATGCAAGAATAAGTTGAACAATAGGACTGATTTGATCATTTAGGCAAAAATTGATAATATCGACTGGATTTTGCTTTTTCTTTATTAAAAATTGTTCCAATATGTCAAGAATTGAAAAAGGATTTTTGCATTCAAATCTTTTTTCCTTATATAGATTACACATTTCTTTGATAATTTCATTAATAGAATCCTGTGATAAATCTTGAAACTTTTAATCTTCTAGATACATTTGTGTATCATTATTGGCCACTTGATAATATCTAATGAGCTGACGATTTTTTCTTGCTGATTTACATATAAGTTATTGTAATTTGACATTTTGATGCTGTTATTATTTTGTTCAGAAGAACGAGTTACAATGATGCTAAAAAGAAGGAATTGTTAGAAAATAATACGAGAAAATTGTATATGTATATATATCTTTGTCACAACTCAAGTGATGATATGACAAGGGTAATTTTATTTAAATAGAAAGAAATAATTGAATTTATAACAATGTGATTATGAAGTATTAAACAGATAGATAAGAGAATATTTACGAATAAGAAAAATAATTATATTTAAATACAATATATAACTTAAACATTCAGTTTTTAAAAGAATAAGGTCGATTAAAGAACTTTATTATTAAATTTAAAGTGTTTTGAGAAAGAAAATATTCGCAATTTAAATTGATACAATTTGCTCCCAATGCTACACGATCTATATCTAATTTAATGGGGTTTCAGAATTAATGATCCGGCATTTAATTTCATATAAACTAAATGAAGCATTTATTTAATAAGAAGTGATGTACAAATTCTATTTGTTTAAAGTATTGTATTACTATTTACATTGACAATCCCAAAATATCGAAATGCCGGCGGGTCTATCAGTAAATCATGAGATCGGTTTCGTGCAACTGTCACTGGTTCAGTTTAGGTCAAAAGAGACGTGTTAGATTTGGCTAAGCGGTTAGATAGAGTTGCGGGGCGGTTTATGCAGAATACTTGGATTTATAGTAGAATAACGAGTGTATAAATTTTTATGTATCGGGCTGTATATAATTTTATTATTTTCAATAAAGACAAATTTTGGGTCGCATATATATAGTATGTTTTATTAAAGCAAAGTGGGAATTGAATGTCGTTTCCAAAGGGCCAAACAGCCTTTATTTATACTTATTGAGTCTTATTATTTTCATCGCAATAATCATCGATTTTACTCGAATTATTATTATTATTATTGCTATAATTACTGATATTTTTATAATTATTATTAAACCTCAAATTACCCTTATAATTGATTTTACCTAAATTCGTCGGAATGTATTAATAATTGTTAATGCCCATATCTCACCAATCTTGCATTTCGAGGAAATCAGGCCTGTAAGTCCAAATTTGTTAATACCCGGGATCACATGGGCACGTGCCTGCTTCAGGTCACATTTCTGGTCTCACATTTCTCTCCTACTTATGGGTGAGTTCCATGAACTATCATCGGCCAGCTTCCTTAAGTCGACCTAGGGCTAGTGCAAATTTGCAATTGCAGATTCTGCGCATAAACCTGACATTTATTGCATTGCAGATGCTATTGCATATTTTGCATATCAGGGCTAATTTTGCATATTTAATAGTGCATAATCTGCGCATAAAATCCAGAAAAGCTTGTAATAGATTAGGGTGAAACCCATATTAAATTCAAGTAAAACCCGCTTTTGATCGTTAGGGCGTTGTGTTAATGAATTTTACCTTTACCATTGCGTGATTTTCAAAGTGGATTTAATCAGAATTTATTGCAAGTTTCACCCTGTTATATTGTAATTTTTCTCATAACTAAACACATGCTTTAACTATATGCTAACCATAAATAAGAAAGTAATTAAAAGTTAGTCAAAGAAATAGACGCATAAAAATTTGAAATAATAAATGAACAAAAAAAAA
>QKWP01000130.1:0-61159 GCA_003550325.1 Gigaspora rosea | reverse complement strand
TTTTTACAATACTCTAAAAAAAAGCTTTTAAGTTTATCGACTTTATGTAAAGGAATATCAGCCTTCATAAATGCATTTACTAAATCTAAATTAATAAGTTCTCGATCATTTATATTAACATTTGCTGTATCAAGAGTTGTTTGACGGGTTAAATTTAAATTTTCGGATCTTTCAGCTTTAGTAACATTATTTTTATGTTTGTCCGATTTTAAATGAGAGTCTAATGTTGATTTTCTTGTGTGGTCTACAACATGTCGACAAAATTCACAAAATAGCTTTTTACCATCAACATAAAAATTTTTTTTATATTCTTGTTTTTCAACTCTACGTTCAGCAGCAGTAACCATCGTTAAGATTTATTAAAATCAAAAAAAAAAGATTTCTTTTATATTATTTTATAAATAAAAAATAAAAACATTCTTTATTAAGCTAATTTATTATTATTATTATTGTTACAGTATCTTATTACATGTAGATATCAAGAAATTTTTTGGATATCTCAATGATAAGTATTTTTATACAGGACGATTTTTTTTTTGTTCATTTATTATTTCAAATTTTTATGCGTCTATTTCTTTGACTAACTTTTAATTACTTTCTTATTTATGGTTAGCATATAGTTAAAGCATGTGTTTAGTTATGAGAAAAATTACAATATAACAGGGTGAAACTTGCAATAAATTCTGATTAAATCCACTTTGAAAATCACGCAATGGTAAAGGTAAAATTCATTAACACAACGCCCTAACGATCAAAAGCGGGTTTTACTTGAATTTAATATGGGTTTCACCCTAATCTATTACAAGCTTTTCTGGATTTTATGCGCAGATTATGCACTATTAAATATGCAAAATTAGCCCTGATATGCAAAATATGCAATCGCATCTGCAATGCAATAAATGTCAGGTTTATGCGCAGAATCTGCAATTGCAAATTTGCACTAGCCCTAGTAGGGACTCTTCCATTTTGGTTCTAGTTTCCCGCTCCTATAACCATCACTTGCAGCATTGTATAACAATACTTTATCTCCGATAGATAAATCTAGGTAGGATCTAATTTTCCCATCAAATTTTTCTTTCCTCTTTCGTTGAACATTGTGCACCCATACGATTGCTTCGTTTTGAACCCTGGGTAAATGTTCGAGTAGGGTTGCTGTTCTTTCCATTATTGTTTCTAACTCTCCCACTCCCTTTGGTTAAATAGGTTGTCGAGCTTCACGGCCATGCATGAGGTAAAACGGCGTAAATTTTGTGACCGAATACTTGGAGATTCGGTATGCAAACAGTATTGCTGGAATTACCAAGTCCCACTCGGTAATATATTTTATTGACTTGGCTATTGCTTCACATAGTGCCTTGTTGAACCTTTCAACTAACCCATTAGTTTGGGGTGATAGATGTTGAATTCGAAACTTTTCTAACAACTCGTCCACCAGGTGATTCAGAAAATGTCGACCTCGGTCTGATAGTATCTTCTCTGGGCACCCGTGGCGACATATAATGTCGTTAAAAATAAAATCAGCTACGGTTTGGGCGTTAGCTACTCAATAGCTTATACTTCTGGCCACTTTGTCATATAGTCAGTGGCAACGACAATATAGCGGTAGTTACGTGGAGTAATAGGTAATGGGCCTACTATGTCGATTCCGATCTGATGAAATAGTGTGGTTACAGGCATGGAATGTAAGGGTCCCTTGTGTTTGTTCTTGCCCCGCCTTTGGCATTGGTCGCAGGTCTTGACGTAGTTACTAATATCTTCAAATTGATGGGGCCAGTAATGGATTCCCCGTATCTTCTCAAACATCCTAAGGTCGTTGAAGTGGCCTCCCAGGGGTGCGTATGGGTTAGGAACAGTATAGGGTCCACTTCCGATTTTTGAGTGACTCTAATCAATTTCTCTGGGTTTCGTTTTTCTGGTTTATAGAGAATCTCTTCCTAGATTATTAGGTTTTTACTTTGCTGCACGATTCTCTTCCGCTCTGAGAAATTCAAACTTGGTAGAAGATAATGGTGCAGTAAGTACTTCTTCATGCGGTCATATAGGCTTTCTTTCATCGTGATTTCGAATTTCTGAGGAAAGGTAGTAATAATTCTTAGCTCTCTCTTTGCCAGGGCACCGACAACCTGGGCTATATTGAGCTTATTGTCAGATTTTGGGTGCTTCGCGGTCTTCCTTGGGTAAGTGTTTCCGGTTGTGGATTTTCTTCTCTTTTTTTTTTTTTTTTTTTTTTTTTTTTTTTTTTATATTTATTTTTCTAATTTTCCTTTATCATTCTAATTTATTTCTCCTTCTAATTCCTCTGGCACTCTTTCGAATTCGGGCTCTAGTCGTGGGTTTTAGGTTGTGATACTTCTTCGGTCAAGCCCGCTGCGCTTTCACATGCTGCGGCTCTTCCGGTTTGGCGTTGGGTTTCTCACCTCCGGTCTCCCAGTTATTACCGTAGAGGCGTATCCAACACCAGACTCTATCACTACATCCATAATTAGGTCCTGGTACTCCATCCTTCGAGCAAATTCTTCATTAAGTATAGGTCTTTGAGTGTCATTCGCTGGGTCTTCTGCGGTATTGGTTTGGGTCGAAGTTGGGTCTCGTAGCGCAGCACCGGCCTCGTGAGGGTCAATCTCATTAGGTGCAATAGCCAGGTATACTTCGAATTCCTCTTCTTCATACCACCCATTTCCCTTGGTGATACGGTTAGCTGTGGCAGTTAAGAACCTTTCTTTAGCTTCTATCTCCTAGTGGTCATCTACCTCGTATACTTCGTCCAGGGTCATATGGTCGGGGCCTGGGTCTCGAGGTGTCCATGTGATGTCAGTATTGGAGTCATGGTATGGGTTTTTAACTCTTCGTATTTTGAAGTAATAGTCTTGCATTAACTCCATATACTCCTGCTCTTTTCGCCCATGCTCTTCCCAGTAGTACTCCTCCCGGTAGTACTCTTCCCATTCGATTTCGTTATCATAAGGATTCTCCAGCTGATATGCTTTGACCATGTGACTGACTTCCTGTGGTGGTTCTTCTAGTTCGTCATAGTCAGCAATGCTCCAAGCCACTCCTGGTAGGTTCGATCTTTAGTACTTCCTTTCTCGTTGTTGTCTTCATTTATTGCAGTTTCTGGTCTTCTTGATAGGGCATCAGCATTAATATAGACTCTTCCGGACCAGTGCTCGATAGTATAGTTATAGGGTTGGAGTCTGAGAATCTATCGAGCACGTCTGCTTTTCAACTTGGAGGTCTGCAGCCATTTCAGGGCTGAATGGTCCATCACCACTACAAAAGGTTTGAACCCGAAGTAGTGATGATACTGTTCTATAGCCTAAAGCACGGCTAAACATTCTTGTTCGGTGGTTGAGTAGTTCCTTTCGGCTCGGGAAAGGCTCCTGCTTGCATAGGAGATTACGTACTCCTTCTTGTTTTCTCCCTTTTGGGCTAATACTGCGCCCAATCTGGTGCCGGATGTGTCAGTATGGAGGTAGAAGGCCCTATCAATATCGGGGTACCGGAGTATCGGAGCGGTGGTCAGATGAGTCTTTAGAGCTTCAAAGGCATTATTCTGTTCTTAACCCCACTCATATCTTTCATCCTTCTGTAACAGCTTGTGTAGGGGTCAGGCAGGGTTGGCAATGGAGTCAATGGAGCCCAATGGAGCTGCGAATAGAGCCAATGGAGCTCTGAATAGAACCAATAGATACTAGCTATTTGAGCTCCATTCGCACAACTATTGAGCTCCATTGGCTCCATTGCCAACTCTGGGGTCAGGCTATAGAGGCGAACATGTGGATGAATCTTCGGTAATAGGAAGCCAAACCAATGAATGCCCTTAGTTGTCAGACAGTACTTGGTATAAGGAAAGTTCGAACCTTTTCTACTTTGGCTTCGTCGGGTCTGATTCTGTTTCAGCCAACCACGTGACCCAGGAAATGTATCTCCGTCTGGAAGAATTTACATTTCTCCATATTTATCTTTAACCCTGCTTCTTCTAACTTCTTGAATACTTTTCGTAGGTGTTCCAAGTGCTCTGAGAATGTTTTTGAGTACACGTTGATGTCGTCGATATATACCACGCTGAATTTTCCCAAACATTCGGCCAGGACTTTATCCATCAGCCTCTGAAAAGTTGCGGGGCGTTGCACAACCCAAATGGCATGACGTTAAATTTGAAATGTCCTGCCTTGGTCATGAAAGCGGTCTTCCCCCAGTCTTTCTCATCCATTTTTACTTGCCAGTACCCGCTTTTTAGGTCCAGGCTCAAAAACCACTTCGCCCGAAATTCTTCGAGCAAGTCATCGATACGAGGAAGTGGGTAAGTGTCCTTTCTGGTTATGGTATTCAGCTTCTGATAATCTATGCACAATCTCAACTTTTCTCCCTTCTTAGGTATGACTACAACAGGGGAAGCCCAGGGGCTATCAGACCGGGAATTAATCCCCTTTCTTCTATCTCCTTTAATTCTTTTTCCACAAATTCTTTTTCACCGGGGACATTACAGTATGGGTACTGCTTCATGGGTTTAGCGTCTCTGGTATCGATACGGTGGTTTAACACAGATATTTCTCCTAATTCCTTAGTACTTTGAGCGAAGAGACCTTTTTCTTCATAGAAGAGTTCTTGGGCCTGTTCCCTCTCTAGCTCGTTCAAGTCTGCCTCTTGGATGGATTCTTCAAGATGCTTATCGATGGTCCACTTCAGGGGTTCTTCGACTCTGCTTGGCGGTTCTTCTGCTACGGTTAAGTATATAGCTGGGCTTTCTATGTCTGCCCAAGGGTTATCATATAATTCAATTTTTTCTGTGGCTGATTCTTCTGTGTGGTACCCTTCGATTTCATCTAACATTTCTTCCTCATAGGTAAACTTGTCGAAGGTGTCACAGCTATCGCTCCCTACGTCCACGTGTTCTGGCCCCGGAGTTCAGAGATCATTGTTACCGGTGTGGGAGATAGGTACCTCAACTGTTCGACCTTGGTGCTTGAGATATAACCGCCGCTCATCAAAGTGTAGTCTTGCGTGAGCCTTTAGGAACCAATCGGTCTCTAATAACAGAGTTTCATCTGAAGACTCTATAATTTGGAAGGTACTTGGTATCACAGTGTCCTAAATTACAATTTCTACATTGTTAATTTTCTCCAGGGCTCGGGTCTTTACTCTAGTAGCGGTCACCACTACAGTCGAGGACTTCACTTGGATCTTCAACCCCAACTTATCAACCAACTTTTTCATCATGATACTAAGAGCAGCTCTCGAGTCCAATACAGCAATTACTGGATTGGCTCTAATTCATACGTAGCATCTTGCGGCGGTAGTACGTTTTGCTTCTGCTAAGCTTAGCGAAAAAGCCTCTTGATGGTCGTTCTCTTGGGTCGGTAGTAAGGGCCGGCGTAATATCTTGGCCAGGTTTCGACGTTGATTCGGGTATTGGAGCATCTGACCAATTGTTGCACTTGCCGGTAGGCTCAGTATATCCTCCGTTACATTGTAAGGGGCCAATTGGTCGACCACTAACAGTTCTCTTTTTCTTCTAGGTTTCTTCGTGGGGCCGTACACTTTTTTCATTAGGTCGGGTTCTTCTCCCAGGTTGGTCCGAGGCGGTTCGTCTTCTCTGTCTTGACTTCTTAGTCAGTTTTTCCAGGTTCCTACGTGTTGGGTTTGGACCCTCTTTTCTTTATTAACAGGGTAGAGTTGGTGTCGCTTTTCACTAAGCGCATAGATTTCTGTCTTGTCCCAGGCTTCTTGGCCGTTATCATATGGGCCGAACCACCCCACGTAGTTGGTACTTTGACATTCTTCGGGGTACCTTTTTGGCTTTCTTTCCGATAGGCAACGTCGAGCTATATGCCCTATTTCTCCACATCTAAAGCAGGTTATGTCTCTTCTGGGCTCCTTAATCCCATCTTTCGTGACTCATCCGGCCGGTAGTTCCTTCGTCTTTTCTCGTCACATGCATTTCGGCATTGATCATCATCATAGGGTACCTTGGGCTGATTGGAGGTCGATGCGGCATAGTTTAGAGCGATTTGCTCTATCTTTTGTGATAAGTTTTCCGCTCTTCCTCAACCTTTCTCTGATGACTTTTATCGGAGGTTTGCTTGCTGTAATATTCCCCAGCTTCTGCTTTTCTTGCCTTAGTGATAGCTTTGTCTAGATCCTTTGGTTCGGCCACGGTTACAAAAGTAGCTACTTTTCCTTGCAGTCCCATTAGAAACATCTGTATGATATATAGGTCTGGTATCTCATCATCCTGGTCGACCCGTTTCAACAGCTTCTTGAACTTGGTGGCGTACGCGTCGACTTTCTCATGCTTGAGTTGCTTGAGTTCTTGTAGCTCGATTTGCCAACCATGTTGCCGCTCGGGAGTTGCGAATAAGTTGATGAATTTGTGGTAAAAGCTCGACTCTTCCTCATCATCATTTTTCCATTGCGTCAAGTCGTCCTTCTTTCCTTTATACTAGTCTGTCACAAGGTCCCACAAATAGCCAGAGGCAATCTTCAGCATCCTTTTCTCTGTCCAATTATTCGCGGCTGCGGCTCTTTCAAATGCTTCTAACCATTCTATTTGGTCCTCATTATCACTTCCATGGAAGGGATCGACTTTCACGTGGGTCAACTCTCTCTTATCTTCCGGTTCTCTCCTGGTATTGATAATCGTATTGGTGACTTCAGCAAACGAGGTGGTCAATCCTTTGAGCAGCTCTCTTAACTGGTCCTTGTTCATCTTTCTACGGAGATATCCTTTTTACATATTATTTATTGTACGCAAGTTCTACTTACTAACTTCAAAGTTCTTTTGTATCAGTTAGTGAGAATTTTTGAATTTCACAGTCACCACCAAAATGACAATCCCAAAATATCGAAATGCCGGCGGGTCTATTAGTAAATCACGAGATCGGTTTCGTGCAACTATCACTGGTTCAGTTTAGGTCGAAAGAGACGTGTTAGATTTGGCTGAGCGGTTAGGTAGAGTTGCGGGCGGTTTATGTCAGAATACTTGGGTTTATAGTAGAATAACGAGTGTATAAATTTTTATATATCAGGCTGTATATAATTTTATTATTTTTTAATAAAGACAAATTTTGGGTCGCATGTATATAGTATGTTTTATTAAAGCAAAATGGGAATTGAATGTCATTCCCAAAGGGCCAAACGGCCTTTATTTATACTTATTGAGTCATTATTTCATTGCAATAATCATCGATTTTACTCGAATTATTATTATTATTATTATTGCTATAATTACTGATATTTTTATAATTATTATTAAACCTCGAATTACCCTTATAATTGATTTTACCTAAATTCGTCTGATTGCATTAATAATTGTTAATGCCCATATCTCACTGATCTTGCATTTCGAGGAAATCGGGCCGGTAAGTCCAAATTTGTTAATACCCAGGATCACATGGGCACGTGCCTGCTTCAGGTCATGTTTTCGGTCTCACAACATAATCGCTTACTGGTGAATTTTTATCAAAAAAAGCTAATTTTATCACCAGTTACGCCTAGGGACAGTAAAAAAAAACTTTTTTCACTGCATTAAAACATGTGGCGATTATGATCCGAATGCATTAAATTTAGGTTCCACATATCAAAGTCATAAATAAACATTGCATGTTTTAAAATGCCGAAAAATGTTTTTTTTACCATCGCTAGCTATATCTATTTAATTTCTGATTTGTATTTTAAAATAGAAAACTGGATTTTTTAAGCTTCACTTATTTTACCACTAATATCAAAAATTTATTGCAGTTGGTACATTACCAAATAAGATAGCTGCGCGATGCTGTCAGAACAGAATATGGGTGTGAACAGATCTATATTTAGGTATATAAATATGTATGAGGTTGATGTTCGTGCATATATGCATGGCCGAATTGAATAAATAACTACTATCAGCTCTGTATGATGTGTAGCAAGTAAACTGTTATAATGACAAACTTCATATTGTATTAATTCAAATAAATTAGGTTTAACAATAATTCGCAAATTAATAATAGATAAAACAAGTAAAATCAAGATATAAATCATTTTATATAACACATAAATAATTACCCATTTAACAGTTAATTCCCTTAATACAGCTATCTTATTGGTCAAAATTAACTAATCTTTAAGCTTCGTAGGAATATTTTCTTGGCAAGTATGTTATAACCAATATTTTTTGTTAGATCGATATTTTAATGATTTGATTTCACTGATAAGATAATTCTATTAATACTATTATAAAAATCAACTTATATATAAATTTCACCCTTGTGATTAGCAGAATGTACTGTTGCAACCCACTCTTTCCAATTTTTTTAATAACTTTTAATTCATTAAATGGAATCAATTTTATAAAATTATTTTCGTGATAATTTGTCAAATTAATTTTAATATGTACATATATACAATATATGGTAACACCGCGCAAAAACAGCAGTGGCAAAAAATTTTGATTCCGTAATTTTACAAAAATTATATCCCATTATCTAATTCTTTGAGAAATTGCATTTTTTAAAAAATTTTTTTGGCCCATTCCCTTTTTGCTATGGGTTCCCATATGCAACTTTTTTGAAAAGAGCATACCTTAAACATGTCTTAGGATATCATGCCCCAACTTAAATCATAACGCATCAATCTGTGTCCTTATGCATGGCAGCGTTCGGTTTATTTAAAAGTTTCATTTTATAAAAACCAAGTAATTAAATTTGTATAGTCTTATATTTATATACTATTAAAAACATTATACTAACATTTCTTTACTTTTGATAGAACCAAAAAAATATCTCTTACAGCTCTAAAAATATAATAATTATTCAATAATCGTCAATAATCTATGTAATAATATTCTATACTAGAATTTTTTATAATTATAGTATATCTAATATTATAAATTGTACTTATAAATCAGATTAATTTATAAATTAATATAATAGACTAAATGATAGATAAAATGCTTTTTAAAATTTTATATTTATTCAACTTGAAAAATTCAAATAAATAAAATTAAGATATAATATAATATGAATATTCATAATTTTGAATAGCTTATTAAATAATAATATCTTCATAGTTATTTGACTAAATTAATATGAAATTAAGTTACAATATTATAAAAAATTATAAAAATTAAGTTTTGAATTATTAATTTTAGTTAAAATAAGTATTATGTTCTTTTATTAAATTATTAAATATTTTAGTTTACTTATAATTAAATTTTGAATACTTTTATTATAATTATATTTACTATTTTTGCATGTAATATTGCACAGGGTATAATTTCGAATTTTGGCCTAAATTAAGCTTAATTCAGGCCATTACTCGAAATAACACCCCGGCTAGCTATTAGAGAGCTTTCAGATTAAGTAATTTTCAGAAAGGTGGTGGGTCCCCAAAATATTAGATTATAATTCAGACCAAAATTTTATAATTAAGCTCAAAATACAGGGTGTAGTAACTTAGGAAAGTTGTTTAGCTGTTAACTCCACGTGGCAGGTTTAGAGTTCACAACCTGGACCAGAGGCATTAAAAGAAAAAAACCTATGTTTTGAAAGTGGATACCATGTGAAAAAAAACTATAATAGCACCTAATGCCTAGTGGATCAACCCTTTTAGGCTAATTGGTTTAAAAGTTTGGGATATATTAAGGAAGAACGAGTAGGAAGATGGCAGTAGGTGCTAGAGTTAGAGCAACCTTATTAGAACAGAAGTAGGTAATAGTAGTTGTTTAAGGGTACTCCTAATCACAAGTATTTGTTGATACCATAGTACAAGTTACTGAAATATAGGTGCTCACACCTAGTAGAACAAGTACTACTATACCAAGTTTTCTGCAAGAATAAAGTAGTCCTAAGGGTTATAGAGAAAAGATCCAAAATCCCAAACTAATTATATAGCTAACTCTTTCTATACCAAACACTTGAATCTGGCCAAAAAAAAGTTTACTACAATTTAAAGAAACTATACTGTATTTTTGTATAATAATACTCTTCTGCTAGAGTTAATACCTCTATTCAGATATATTTTTTATATTTGAATATATCTGAATTTAAATTTAAATCCAGATTTATTTATATCTGGATAGAAAAACACTATGACATATTATATCATATAACATAGTATATATCTGGATATATAAATCCAAATAGAGATATTAACTCTACCCTCTGCACATTATTTTGGATCTCTGCGCACTATTTTGAAATGTGCATGTACCGTATTTTGAATCAAAATGTAATTTTTTTTGAAATTCTGTAATGGTATTCAGAATATAATTTTTTTTATTTTTAAAGTGTCCGCCTTGGGACTGAGGAATTTTTTATTCAAGATATTTGAGTCAGTGTCCCACTAAGGGCCACCTGCATTTGTTACATTGACAAGGATACAACTAGCCACACGTACAACTTTTGGTCATCTAATTTAAGTAGTCCTCCCGAAGGTTACCCCGCTGGTTCTATACTAGCTGCCATACCTGCAACTGACTAGGGGATTGCCTATTTAAACTCTCTGATTCCTGCTTCTCCTGCCAACCCATCCTGTATCACCGGAACAGGCCCGTTATATAAGCAGTCAGTCAGCCAGGTCCGGATACTTTTCCGTCATCCTTAGGACCCATTTTAATTCTGTATCCTCGGCAGAATACTTGGTAGAGCGGTATTCAAAATATAATACCAAATTAGCAAAGAGGTTCAAATATTAATTCAAAATCTAGTATTTTTCTTCAAATTTTAAAACATCTAATATAAAATATACTATTTGATATAATTTTTAATACTGAACAAGTCTACTTAGTGCAATAAGTTATATATAGTCAATTGCTATAAATTTTTGAAATAGCAGACAGAGGCATTATTTTAAAAAATTATGACTTCTAAAAATAGTATAGGTAGTTTTAAAATAATTCTCATGCATGTTCCAGAATAGTATGCATCTTGAAGAGCAAATATTGAGTAGTTATCTGATACTTATTTACCTGCTTATAACTACTCTATAACTAGTAACAATCAGATTTCAGAATTAATACTTATTTTAAAATAACACCAGGACCCCAAAATATATATAGATAGGTATTAGTTTACTTATTTTTGTGTTCTTTATACAGATATTTCTATTTATAGTAATTGTTTTTTATTTTTAAGGTCTTTGCAGATCTTTTTATTTTTAGTAATTTTATAATTAATCTAATTTTTCTATATATATTTTGGGGTCCTATAACACTTATGGCCATATTTGAAATAATATGCACATAGTCAAAATAGCACACAAATGCCGCTATTTTGAGAATTTATAGTAGTAAAATTTCAAATACTGTCTTTTTCCTATATAGTCCCCTCCTATATAATCACATTATAGTAAAAACTTTTTATAATTACACCAAAGTTTGCAACCATTTTACTAATTACTGTATTTTATGTAATAATGCACATGTGCATTATTTCGAAATTGGCACTTTTTTAAAATCACCTATTTGCCTCAAAATAATACACATGTGCATTCTGAAATAATGTACCTCCTCCCTAAAAGTTTCACTATAAATATAATATAGTTACATGTCTATTAAATTTTGGCAATATTGATCTGAAATATCGTACATGTGCGTCTCAAAATAATGCACAGGTGCTCTAAATAATGCATAGGTGCTCAAAATTATGCACAGGTGTGCATTATTATATGAAAATACGGTAAATTATAAAAAAATATCTCTTTATAAGTATATCATAATAAAAACCTTCATATAATCACACAATTTGTAAGATACAAACTGCATAATTATAGAGAAGAAAAATAGTAATATAACATTTTTAATTATTTTTCAAAATTTACTGATTGATTTATCTTTTTGTTTTAAGAAAACTTGTTATTTATCAATAAACACATTATTTTAGTATTTTTATTTTATTTTTTTTAATTTTGAGACCAAGATATTTATTTTTAAATTTTTTATAAATTTAAGTATTTATTCTTTAAATTTTAAAAAAAGTAAAATAGAACATGCTAATTTAATTTATTTTTTAATGTTAAACAAGTTTATTTAGTGCAATAATTAGTATAATTACAAGTAATAAAATATTTTTAATAACTTTATTAAGGGAAGTACAGTAAATTATCCAATTAGAGTTTACACAGGTCTGACTCCACTTCTCCCATAATAAGACTTTTGACCAATCAAATTTTAGCTTTTATAATACAGTCAAACCTCCATAAATACAACTCATAGAGGCAAGCCACAATGTGCATTTAAGGAGATTTGCATTTAGAAAGAGCCAATTAAATTACAGCTTTAAAAATTAGATTATTAAGTTGTTTAAATACTACAATTTGATTAGCTATATGCATTTAGAGAGGTTAGTATAATATAAAAAGTTATTTAAGAGAACATGCATTTACAGAATATAAAATATATATTTAATACTAATAATATCTTATGGACAAGAAAAAACATGCATTTAGAGAGGTATTGCATTTATGGATATTAGGGTTCTGCAATTTAATTTGATCTTCAAATATTTGATTCAAATATTTGATCACATTCAAATTCAAATTTGACTATATTTGATTTGATCAAATTCAAATATGGCCAAATTTGATTTGATTTGACAAATATTTGATTTGATTTGAAAAATTACTATTAAAAATTCAAATTCAAATCAAATTCAAATTCAAATATTTGAATCAAATCAAATTCAAATCAGGGTCAATTTGATTTGATCAAATTCAAATTGATCCAATATTTGATTTGAATTTGAGGAACCCTAATGGATGTTGTATTTATGGAGGTCTAACTGTATTAAAAAAACTCAAAAATGTCTTTAACTCTATAATTATTTATTGTAGCTATATAGTAAAGTCCAAATGCTATTATATAAATCAATTAAAGTCATTTAAGTAAACTTGTTAGAAGATCAAAATACACATACTATAAATTTTTATTAATATTTAACTTTTTGATTATTACATTTGACAAAAAAATTAAAATTTTTTAAAAAATATATTTGGCAAATAAAAAAGTAAAAGTTAAATAATAAAAACTTCTTTAGTATTAATAAAAATTTTAGTATATATGTATTTTGATATTCTAGGCAAGTTTACTTAATTGATAATTATCAATTAACAAAGTAAAATTTAAACTTATAATGTAGCAACTTTCAGCAAATTTTTAATACTTTAATATTATTGGCTATTTTACTATATATATACAGAATGTAATAAAGTAGGGACTACTCTTCTCTCTAAAAAATTACATGATTTATTGCAGTTTTTAATAAAAGATACAAAATGCTACTCTCAAATTTTATTATTAATTCTAACTCGAAATAAATATAAGCAGTACAAAAAATATATATAATATTTAAACTTAGACTTTAAACTCAGATTTAGACCAAACTCAAGCTAATAAAATTTTGGACCAGTCTGGATATATAGGAATAGTACTAAGCTAGTTTTATCTAGTTATTTGCTGTACTTATTTCTTTGCCTTTCTAGTTTGTATAATTTTTGGCAACAATTCCAATTCTATAATGTACTACAAATTTAGGTACAGACAAATAATGGCTAAAGAAGTTGTTCATTTTAGCTAAAATTAATAATAAACAATAATAATCTCTTGTGGATAAATTTACAAGAAAGTACATGATTGTGAGTCACTGGACCTTTTAAATAATAATAGTTACTGGATATATTTATAAAGGGCATGCCATTTATTATGTAATTTTTACTATGGATACATGGTCAGAGGTAGTGATAATATCAATATATTATATTAATCAATCAGAATTAGATAAAATGATCATACCGGTAGCCAGTGTTGTCACTTGGACACTTTTTGGACATTTTGGACATTTTTTCAAATTAAAATTACTTAAAATTTTATTAAGATAATCTATTTTAATTTTTTCACTAATGAGTCCAGCACCTAAAAAAATATATAATTATATATATTTTTTAAATTACTTTATTGATTAGTTAAACATGGGACATAGGCTTGGACGATTTTGGACAATCTTAGACGTTGGACAAAAAACATAGTATGGACATGTCCAAGTGACAACACTGCCGGTAGCTACTAAGTGAAAAATATTATATAATAAATGGCACGCCCTAACAAAGAAATATATTTAAGTAATATAATAATTTAATTGTTTTTTGTTTTTAAATTTTTTTTGCTCAGCTTTGTGTTTAATAATCTTATCCTATTTACCCAAAAAAGAAAAAAAATAAAGAAGAAAAGGAAAGCAAAAAAATCTATAATAGCTATGAATTAAAAGAATTTTTATATAACAGTACTTACTAAACAAAAAAACTAGAGATAAAAAAAATTTTCTTATATAATCCACTATTGCTTGTTTGGCAACCCAAATTCTATACTGTAATACAAGTTTAGAAACAGACATATTGTTGGTCATAGAAATTGTTCATGTTAAATAAATATTTTATTTATACTAGTTCAATAGGTGGCGCTTTGCACTACCTATCTTATTCAGTATTTGCTACGCAATAGATTTTTCATGATTTTCTGGGATGAGTTAGTATCGAAATTAAATTTCTACTATAAAAAAATCACATATCTACTTGCCAACCTAATTTGCTAATTATTCTGTTTTTGCTATTTAATTTTTTTCTCTAGTGCCACTGATAGCAGCTTTAATTTTTTCAAATTACCTAATAGATCTAAAAAAAAAGTCAAAATTTTTTGATTCTAAGTTATGGAAACCAGAAAATTAACTTTGCATGGCTTTAGATTTGAACATGAGTATATTAATTTACAATAGATTAAAAAAAAAATAATAATAATAAATCCAACCCTCTGACGAAATGTTGGAATTCCATGTTATGCAAAATGAAAAATTAACTTTGCGTGGCCTTATCATAATTATTATTATAAGTTACCATTAAAAGTTCTGTTACAGAACTTACCCACTACTATATTACTATAGCATGTAGTTAAAATTGGAGAAGCACGCAACAGAATTTTTCTGATTTTCTGGCATAAGTTGCCATAAAAACATTCTGTTTAAGAACTTGCTAGCACAGTAGATATAAAAGTTAAAGATAAGTTAGTATCAGAATTATAATATTACTGTAAAAAATCATATTAAAAACTTACTCGCTGATCTAAGTTTACAAAAAAAATATTTTTTAAAATTTTAATTGTGCCAATTATTCCATTTTAGCTGTTTAATTTTTTTTCTCCAGTGTCACCAATGGCAGTCTTAATTTTCTCAAATTACCCAATAAACCTGAAAAAAGATCCAATTCCATATTTGCAACTAAAAAATTAACTTTGCATGGCTTTAGATATGAATATAAGCATATTAATTTCAATAGATTAAAAATAAAAAATAAAAAAATCTGACCCACTGATTGAAATTTAAGAACTCCATTTTATACAAAACAAAAATTTAATTTTGCGTGACCTTATTATAATTATTATTATAAGTTACTATTAAAAATTTTTTACAAAACTTAATATTAGGTTACACACATCGTTTGCATAACCTAATATTTCAAAATTCCGGTTGGCAGGTCAGAATTTATTTTTTTTTAAAAAAAAATAAACTTTGCATAGCATAAATTAATTCATGTTTACATCTAAGGTTATGTAAAGATAATTCTTTGGTTTGCATAATATGGAATCAGAAAATTTTGTTTTTTTTTATTGGACCTATTTGGTAATTCTAGAAAATTAAAAATATCATTGAAAGAAAAAAATTAACTGGCAAATTGGAATAATTGGTACAATAGAAATTTAAAAAAATATTTTTTTGAAAAATTTGGGTTAGCGGATTATGCAAAACGAAAAATTAACTTTGCTTGGCCTTACTACAATGTGTAGTTAAAATTGAGATCGTTCACAATAAAATTTTTCTGATTTTCTAAAGGTTAAAGATAAGTTAGTATCAGAATTATAATTCCTATTGTAAAACATTATACTACAAAAACTTACCTTCTGACCCAATTTTACAAAAAAAAGTTATTTTTTAAATTTCAATTATGCCAATTATTTTGGTTTTGCTTTTTAATTTTTTTCTTCAGTATTATTGATGACAGTCATAATTTTCTCGAATTACCTGATAGATCTGAAAAAAAATCCAAAATTTTTTGATTCTATGTTATGCAAACCAAAAAATTAACCTTGTGTAGCTTTAGATGTGAACATGAGCATATTAATTTACAATAGATTAAAAAAAATAAAAAAACTATTTTCGATTTTATCAAGAATTATCATTAAGAATTTTTATATAAAACTTGCTTATTATTGTAATAATTACAATATGTAGTTAAGGGAGTTAGTTCACGTTAAAATCATTATAGCTTTATCATGAGTTACTGGTATAAAACCTTACCATTCTGGCGATACACAGTGTGACTCACTATGCCTGTATTAATATATCCATATTTCAGTTAATTTAATTTCAAAGATATAAAATGCGCATAAAGAACAGAAACGATTTTTTAAATCTGAAAGATGCAAAGTGCACGCAAAAATCGATTTTTTAAAAAAATAATAGAAAATGGCAACTGGTTATTAATAGTAATAGACAAATTACAATATAATTTACAGATTCGTCTTAGCTAATCGGCAGTGATTATTTTTCACTGTGTGCACTGTGGCAGCACACAAAAACAAAAATTTGCGCATATTTTTTTTCAGTAGATGTGCAAATGCCGCACAGAAATAATTGCCATTTTATAAGTAGTGCGCACAGTTACAAGCATTTTCTTAGTATTTGCTGCACAGAAAAGTTTATGAATTGTGCGGTATTCGCACAGNGTATTTTGATATTCTAGGCAAGTTTACTTAATTGATAATTATCAATTAACAAAGTAAAATTTAAACTTATAATGTAGCAACTTTCAGCAAATTTTTAATACTTTAATATTATTGGCTATTTTACTATATATATACAGAATGTAATAAAGTAGGGACTACTCTTCTCTCTAAAAAATTACATGATTTATTGCAGTTTTTAATAAAAGATACAAAATGCTACTCTCAAATTTTATTATTAATTCTAACTCGAAATAAATATAAGCAGTACAAAAAATATATATAATATTTAAACTTAGACTTTAAACTCAGATTTAGACCAAACTCAAGCTAATAAAATTTTGGACCAGTCTGGATATATAGGAATAGTACTAAGCTAGTTTTATCTAGTTATTTGCTGTACTTATTTCTTTGCCTTTCTAGTTTGTATAATTTTTGGCAACAATTCCAATTCTATAATGTACTACAAATTTAGGTACAGACAAATAATGGCTAAAGAAGTTGTTCATTTTAGCTAAAATTAATAATAAACAATAATAATCTCTTGTGGATAAATTTACAAGAAAGTACATGATTGTGAGTCACTGGACCTTTTAAATAATAATAGTTACTGGATATATTTATAAAGGGCATGCCATTTATTATGTAATTTTTACTATGGATACATGGTCAGAGGTAGTGATAATATCAATATATTATATTAATCAATCAGAATTAGATAAAATGATCATACCGGTAGCCAGTGTTGTCACTTGGACACTTTTTGGACATTTTGGACATTTTTTCAAATTAAAATTACTTAAAATTTTATTAAGATAATCTATTTTAATTTTTTCACTAATGAGTCCAGCACCTAAAAAAATATATAATTATATATATTTTTTAAATTACTTTATTGATTAGTTAAACATGGGACATAGGCTTGGACGATTTTGGACAATCTTAGACGTTGGACAAAAAACATAGTATGGACATGTCCAAGTGACAACACTGCCGGTAGCTACTAAGTGAAAAATATTATATAATAAATGGCACGCCCTAACAAAGAAATATATTTAAGTAATATAATAATTTAATTGTTTTTTGTTTTTAAATTTTTTTTGCTCAGCTTTGTGTTTAATAATCTTATCCTATTTACCCAAAAAAGAAAAAAAATAAAGAAGAAAAGGAAAGCAAAAAAATCTATAATAGCTATGAATTAAAAGAATTTTTATATAACAGTACTTACTAAACAAAAAAACTAGAGATAAAAAAAATTTTCTTATATAATCCACTATTGCTTGTTTGGCAACCCAAATTCTATACTGTAATACAAGTTTAGAAACAGACATATTGTTGGTCATAGAAATTGTTCATGTTAAATAAATATTTTATTTATACTAGTTCAATAGGTGGCGCTTTGCACTACCTATCTTATTCAGTATTTGCTACGCAATAGATTTTTCATGATTTTCTGGGATGAGTTAGTATCGAAATTAAATTTCTACTATAAAAAAATCACATATCTACTTGCCAACCTAATTTGCTAATTATTCTGTTTTTGCTATTTAATTTTTTTCTCTAGTGCCACTGATAGCAGCTTTAATTTTTTCAAATTACCTAATAGATCTAAAAAAAAAGTCAAAATTTTTTGATTCTAAGTTATGGAAACCAGAAAATTAACTTTGCATGGCTTTAGATTTGAACATGAGTATATTAATTTACAATAGATTAAAAAAAAAATAATAATAATAAATCCAACCCTCTGACGAAATGTTGGAATTCCATGTTATGCAAAATGAAAAATTAACTTTGCGTGGCCTTATCATAATTATTATTATAAGTTACCATTAAAAGTTCTGTTACAGAACTTACCCACTACTATATTACTATAGCATGTAGTTAAAATTGGAGAAGCACGCAACAGAATTTTTCTGATTTTCTGGCATAAGTTGCCATAAAAACATTCTGTTTAAGAACTTGCTAGCACAGTAGATATAAAAGTTAAAGATAAGTTAGTATCAGAATTATAATATTACTGTAAAAAATCATATTAAAAACTTACTCGCTGATCTAAGTTTACAAAAAAAATATTTTTTAAAATTTTAATTGTGCCAATTATTCCATTTTAGCTGTTTAATTTTTTTTCTCCAGTGTCACCAATGGCAGTCTTAATTTTCTCAAATTACCCAATAAACCTGAAAAAAGATCCAATTCCATATTTGCAACTAAAAAATTAACTTTGCATGGCTTTAGATATGAATATAAGCATATTAATTTCAATAGATTAAAAATAAAAAATAAAAAAATCTGACCCACTGATTGAAATTTAAGAACTCCATTTTATACAAAACAAAAATTTAATTTTGCGTGACCTTATTATAATTATTATTATAAGTTACTATTAAAAATTTTTTACAAAACTTAATATTAGGTTACACACATCGTTTGCATAACCTAATATTTCAAAATTCCGGTTGGCAGGTCAGAATTTATTTTTTTTTAAAAAAAAATAAACTTTGCATAGCATAAATTAATTCATGTTTACATCTAAGGTTATGTAAAGATAATTCTTTGGTTTGCATAATATGGAATCAGAAAATTTTGTTTTTTTTTATTGGACCTATTTGGTAATTCTAGAAAATTAAAAATATCATTGAAAGAAAAAAATTAACTGGCAAATTGGAATAATTGGTACAATAGAAATTTAAAAAAATATTTTTTTGAAAAATTTGGGTTAGCGGATTATGCAAAACGAAAAATTAACTTTGCTTGGCCTTACTACAATGTGTAGTTAAAATTGAGATCGTTCACAATAAAATTTTTCTGATTTTCTAAAGGTTAAAGATAAGTTAGTATCAGAATTATAATTCCTATTGTAAAACATTATACTACAAAAACTTACCTTCTGACCCAATTTTACAAAAAAAAGTTATTTTTTAAATTTCAATTATGCCAATTATTTTGGTTTTGCTTTTTAATTTTTTTCTTCAGTATTATTGATGACAGTCATAATTTTCTCGAATTACCTGATAGATCTGAAAAAAAATCCAAAATTTTTTGATTCTATGTTATGCAAACCAAAAAATTAACCTTGTGTAGCTTTAGATGTGAACATGAGCATATTAATTTACAATAGATTAAAAAAAATAAAAAAACTATTTTCGATTTTATCAAGAATTATCATTAAGAATTTTTATATAAAACTTGCTTATTATTGTAATAATTACAATATGTAGTTAAGGGAGTTAGTTCACGTTAAAATCATTATAGCTTTATCATGAGTTACTGGTATAAAACCTTACCATTCTGGCGATACACAGTGTGACTCACTATGCCTGTATTAATATATCCATATTTCAGTTAATTTAATTTCAAAGATATAAAATGCGCATAAAGAACAGAAACGATTTTTTAAATCTGAAAGATGCAAAGTGCACGCAAAAATCGATTTTTTAAAAAAATAATAGAAAATGGCAACTGGTTATTAATAGTAATAGACAAATTACAATATAATTTACAGATTCGTCTTAGCTAATCGGCAGTGATTATTTTTCACTGTGTGCACTGTGGCAGCACACAAAAACAAAAATTTGCGCATATTTTTTTTCAGTAGATGTGCAAATGCCGCACAGAAATAATTGCCATTTTATAAGTAGTGCGCACAGTTACAAGCATTTTCTTAGTATTTGCTGCACAGAAAAGTTTATGAATTGTGCGGTATTCGCACAGTAAATTTTAATTGAAAAATTAACACTGCTGATCGGCATATTTAAATTTTCTCACAACTTGATTTTAGTTGAATCGATCAAAGTTTTTCTCACACGTTTTCTGAAGATGACCAATCAAAAACGTTTAAACGGGACAAATTTCACAATTATTACAAATTTAATGAATTGACATAGACTTCTCATAGTCTGGTTACATTTTCTAATCAAAAATGTTTAATTGCCAATCCAGATAAGATCAGCAATATTTCTATATTTAGAATTGGGGCAAAACAAACATATAAACAAGGTAGTACAAAATCTGAATCAGGCCTGTATATATAAAATTTTTATATGATTTAAAGAATTTTAAAGATGTTTTTACTCATATCTTCTTATCTACTGGTCTGATTTTAATGAAATTTTACTAGTAGATGCACAAGAACCTGCTCTACAACTTTACTTATATCAAAAAAATATTTACTTAGTACAAAAAAAACTTTTTATTAGGCCTAAAACAGATTTACTAATATATTGTTTATATATTTGTTTATCCCCAATTTCAAATATGGTAATAATATAGCTATCGTGCTGATCTTATCTGGATTGGTAATTAAATAGAAACAAATGTCGTAACTATTAAAAAATTTAATGAATCTGGCATAGACAGATCAAAAGTTTTTCTTACAATTTGGTCACATTTTCTGAAAATAACCAACCAATATGTTTAAATGAACGAACTCTGAATTAGAAGGTTTAGACTGATGTCACGTTTTCTGAAGATGATCAATCAAAAATAGTTAAATAGGGAACAAATGTCATAATTATTGAAACAGTATAGACAGATCAAATGTTTCTGAAGATGACCAACCAAAAATGTTTAAATGGAAAACTCTGAATTAGAAGGTTTAGATCATTTAGCATTTTTTTTCTTTTCTAACAAATAAAGTACTTAGCAAATGTTTTCTTATTTCTGTAATTTAGTAGAATGAAGCTATAATATTAAAATTTTAAAACCAAGTATCATATTATTTTATAAGATTACATTTTATAACTTTTATTATTTTATAATTGCTGTATAAAATTTTAAATAATACTAAATTTAGGTACTAATTATAACTTAAAATGAAAAATTTTCAAAAAATGGTTTTAAATAGAATAAAATAACTTTCAAAATTAAAAATATTATAAACCAGATATTATAAAATAAGGGTTTTATAATTTAGTGCACTCTGCACTGTAGTGCACTTTATAGTAACAAATACAAATAATGATTAGGGTTAGGATTAGGGTTAGAGATAGGGTTAAAGTTTTAAAATATTAGTAAGGCCACTCCAATTTGAATCTACCCCCTCTAGATTGAGCAAATTATAGGGGGAGTTAAACAACATATATATATATAACTTTTAAATTCAAATTTCACTTTTCATATTACTAAAATGAACCCATACAGAAAGATCTCCAAAATTAGGATAGCTGCATGATACAGTCATGCTAAACCTAGGAATATTATACAAGTTAGTTAGAATTAATTAGTAAAATTTTATGAATCATAAGATTTTATAGAATTTTATTAATAAAATTTTATAAAATCTTATAATACACAAATTTTTATTAATTAATTCTAACTTTATGCACTAAGTAAACATATTCAGCACCTAAAATGCATCAAATCAGCAGAGTTGTTTTATTTTACTTAAGATTTGAAGAATAGATGCATAATTTTGGATTTTTGATCAAAAAAAAAAAAATCAAATTTAAGCATCTTTCTCCAAATTTAAAGTAAAAAAAAGCAATACTACCGATTTATGTATTTTTAGGCTCTAAACATGTTTATCTGGTGAAATAAGTTAGAATTAATTAGTAAAATTTTATGAATAATAAGATTATATAGAATTTTATTAATAAAATTCTAAATAATCTTATGATTCACAATATTTTACTAATTAATTTTAACTTTTAGCACTAGATAAACTTGTTCAGAGCCTAAAAATACATTAAATCGGCAGGCTTGTGTTTATTTTACTTGAAATTTGGAGAAAAGATGCTTAAATTTGACTTTTTTGATTAAAAATCCAAAATTATGCATCTATTCTCCAAATTTTAAGTAAAATAAAAATAACTCTGCCAATTTGATGTATGTTTAGGTGCTGTACATGTCTACTTAGTGCATATAGTTAGATTTAAATAATAAAAATTTGTGTATAATAAAATTTTATTAATAAAATTCTATAAAATCTTATGATTCATAAAATTTTACTAATTAATTCTAACTTATTCACTAGATAAGCTTGTTAAGAGCCTAAAAATATATTAAATCAGCAGAATTATTTTTATTGTACTTGAAATTTGGAGAAAAGATGCTTAAATTGGACTTTTTTGATCAAAAATCCAAAATTATGCATTTATTTTCCAAATTATAAGTAAAATAAAAATAACTCTGCCAAATTGATGCATTTTTAGGTGCTAAATATGTACTTAGTGCATAAAGTTAGAATTAATTAATAAAAATTTGTGTATTATAAGATTTTATAAAATTTTATTAATAAAATTCTATAAAATCTTATAATTCATAAAATTTTACTTGTCAGCACCAAAAAATAAATATATGTATATTCAGACTCAGACCAGTCTGTATAAAATTTAGAGTTTGAGTCTGTTCCGATCCTGGACCGTACCTGAACCAGACCTATTCCGATCCTGGCTGGACCTAAACTAGACCTAATCATTTGTTGTTTAAGTCCCCCTCCTCTAAAAAATTTTGAACTTGTTATGTTAAACAAAGAATTAAATTGGAGTGGCATAAAATTGCGAGGTATTACGAATATCAATATGGTACGACATGCCAGATCAGTATGGTATAGATGCAATTTATCAAACCATACCATACTGATCTACATTAATATCAAATTAGTACAATACTATGGTACGTATATTTAAAAATCGTACTATACTGATCTGCTATTATAATAAATAAATATATTAGCAGAACAGTATGATACGATTTTTGAATATACGCACCATACCATACGGATCTGGTAGCTATACAATTTTTACGATCATTTTTTTTATCATTATATACTGTATTTGTTTCCTTGAATAATTTCACTGATAAGCGGACTAAATATCTTTAATAAAAGTATAAGCTTTACACATAATATATTTTTCAATGTTTTATCATACTAATTTTTTTTTATTGTAGACGTTAACGTTCAATTTTGATCATATATCAAAAATAAATGAATCAATACTTGAACAAATTTTATTGGTTCAATTTATTTATTAAATGCTAACGAAATCATGCAAATAAAAGCATATAAGGATCATTAATTTTGCTGCCTCTATTACTTATGTATTTTACTAATTTCAATATATAAGGGAGGGGCAGATATTATTGTACACTTAAGAGGAGCACATATAAAAATTTTAAAAAAGAATTGCGTATTTATTTACAAAATTTAGCAAAACCAACTGCTATGTTTTTTCGAGTTGGGCACACTGCATCTTCTACAGCTTGAAAACACATTTTGATAGCCTTGTTAGTAGTTTTTATTGTTGGGATAATTGTACTGCAGACTGGAATTCAAGATTACTATATAAGAACTTAATGTTTCCCGAACCCATTAGTTCTTTGCCCGACAATTAAAATCTCCAATTATGGGAAATTTAAAAATTACCTAATATTATTTTCGCGACAATAAAATTTTAAAATAATCTAACTGAATATAATCTTCGCACGGTTATAAAAATTTTAAAAATCGTTCGACCAATATCGTCTTCTCCCAACTAAAAAATTTTAAAATAACCTGACTAAATAAAGTTTTTTACCAGCTATAAAAATTTTAAATATTCAACTGAAATATAGTATAAGGATCTTAAAATAACTCGATAAAATATAGTCTTCGCCATAAGAATGAAAAACTATCAACAAACTAAACAAAGTCTTCATCCACTATAAGAATTTTAAAAACTACCAGCTATAAGAATTTTAACGAAGGTAAAGCTAAATTCAATTTTGCCTTTTATGAATATAGTTCATTCACACGGGTATATATTTTCATATAAACCTGTGTGAATAAGCTTTCAAAAAATGCACAGGTTGTTACATAAAACCTGTACGATAAATGTTCCTTATTATACTTTTATTCACAAGATTTCGTTAACATATAATAAATAAATAGAATCAGCGAGCATTGATTCTTTCATTTTTGATATATTATCAAAATTGAATGTTAACGTCTACAATAAAGAAAAATTAGTACGATAAAAACATTGAAAAATATACATGTGTGAAGGCTTATACTTATATTAAAGATATCTAGCCCACTTATCAGTGAAATTATTCAAGGAAACAAATATATAACGATAAAAAAATGATCGTAAAAATTGTATAGCTACCAGATCCGTATCATATTGGGGTGTCAACAATAACTTTAATCACAAACATATGGCAAGACGTATAGTAAAAATTATAATGAAGATTTTTTTTAATTGATTTTTGAAAATTTCAAATTATATTAATTTATTAATAAAAATGCCTTCGTGCAAACTTTAATAACTTCTGTTATTTTAATTTTTTTAATTTGCAAGTTGACATATATTCTTTAAGAGTGTCTCTATTAAGTAATAATCGCATATTTTAAATTAATTGTTTTTATATAGTACTACATCAACTAGTATTTATTAAACATATATTAATATTATTTTATCAATGATATTAGTTTGTGCATTTTCTTAAAGCTTTCTAACTCGAATATGTTGAAGTTTTTCTTGAGTTATATTTTCAATTCCATTATTTGGACCTGAAATTTGAAATCGAGCTTGCTGAAGTTCTGCATCCATATTTGGATGTGCTTTGATATCATAACGATTGAACATACCTTTTCAGTTGTTGTTGATGGATCACGATACTATAAATTCGATAAAAATATTAATATATTTAAAATATGTGGTTATTACTTAATAGAAGCACTCTGAAAGAATAAAAATCAATTTACAAAATTAAAAAAATTAATATAGCAGTAGTTATTAAAGTTTGCGCAAAGAAGTTTTTTATTAATAATTTATTATAAATCAAGAATTTTAAAATCAATTTCAAAAAAACTTCACTGATGATTTTTATTATATGTCTTGCCCTATGTTTGTGATTAAACTGATTGTTGACACCCCAGTATCATATGAGGTATTACGAATATCAGTATGGTACGACATGCCAGATCAGTATGGTATGGATGCAATTTATCAAACC
Source organism: Gigaspora rosea (assembly GCA_003550325.1). Taxonomy (NCBI): domain Eukaryota; kingdom Fungi; phylum Glomeromycota; class Glomeromycetes; order Diversisporales; family Gigasporaceae; genus Gigaspora; species Gigaspora rosea. The sequence goes on along the minus strand of QKWP01000130.1, from coordinate 35,484 downwards.
GTACCATACTGATCTACATTAATATCAAATTAGTACAATAGTATGGTACGTATATTTAAAAATCGTACCATACTGATCTGCCATTATAATAAATAAATATATTAGCGGAACAGTATGGTACGATTTTTGAATATACGTACCATACCATACCATACAGATCTGGTAGCTATCAGCTATACAATTTTTATGATCATTTTTTTTATCATTATATACTGTATTTATTTCCTTGAATAATTTCACTGATAAGCAGACTAGATATCTTTAATATAAGTATAAGCTTTACACATGATATATTTTTCAATGTTTTTATCGTACTAATTTTTCTTTATTTTATTGCCTATTTTTATTTACAATGCACCCTCTCTAAACATTCAAATTCCAGTTAAAATTTATAGAGAGGATGCAGTAATGCAATAGTGCGCACAACTTGAAAAACATAGCAGATTTTAATAGATATTAATAGAGACTGCAAATTAATTATGGGTATTGTATGGATGTGTGTGTAAGTTAGTTACACATGGGTTCATATTTAATTCACATGGCCGTTGGCCACATGGTTTAAAAATGAATCCATATAACTAATTTGCACATACATTTTCATATAATAACTATCGTATGGGTCTGATGTAACAACCCATGTGTCGCTCTTTACTAATAATTTAAACTTTTTATGTCGCTATTATTTTCGCTTGTTCGTAAAAACTTTATTTCAATTATCTCAACTTTATTTTTTTCTTTTTTTAAATATCGAGCAACAATTCCAATGTTTTATTTGTTGCGTCGATAAAAATAAGTTTTAACATGTAGAAACAATTCGATGGACTATTTTAAATAAACACATTTAATTTTTTTTGAAACTTTTATGCAACCTTACAAGGAAAAAAATAGTTTCAAATTTGAATTCAAGATTACTGTATAAGAACTTAAAAATGTTTCCCGAACCCATTAGTTCTTCGCCCAACAATTAAAAATTTTAAAAATCTCCAATTATGGGAAATTTAAAAATTACCTAATATTATCTTCACCGACAATGAAATTTTAAAATAATCTAACTGAATATAATCTTCGCAAAGTTATAAAAATTTTAAAAATCGTTCAACCAATATTGTCTTCTCCCAACTAAAAAATTTTAAAATAACCTGACTAAATAAAGTTTTTCACCAGCTATGAAAATTTTAAATATTCGACCAAAATATAGTATAAGGATCTTAAAATAACCTGATAAAATATAGTCTTCACTATAAGAATGAAAAGCTATCAACAAACTAAACAAAGTCTTCACCCACTATAAGAATTTTAAAAACTACCAGCTATGAGAATTTTAACGAAATTCAATTTTGCCTTTTATGAATATAGTTCATTCGCACGGGTATATATTTTTTCATATAAACCCGTGCGAATAAGCTTTCAAAAAAAGCATGGGTTGTTACATAATCCCGTATGATAAATGTTTTTTATTATACTTTTATTCGCAAGATTTCGTTAACATATAATAAATAAATAGAATCAGCGAGCATTGATTCTTTCATTTTTGATATATTATCAAAATTGAACGTTAACGGCTACAATAAAAAAAATTAGTATGATAAAAACATTGAAAATATATTATGTATGAAGGCTTATACTTATATTAAAGATATCTAGCCCACTTATCAGTGAAATTATTCAAGGAAACAATATATAACGATAAAAAAATGATCATAAAAATTGTATAGCTACCAGATTCATATCGTATGGTATGGTTGGATTTTATAAAATCGTACCATACTGTTCTGCTAATATATATATTTAATATAATAGCAGATCAGTATGGTACGGTTTGATAAAATTGCATCCATACCATACTGATCTGGCATGTCATACCATACTGATATTCTGTAATCCCTATCGTATGGTATGGTTGGATTTTATAAAATCGTACCATACTGTTCTGCTAATATATATATTTAATATAATAGCAGATCAGTATGGTATGGTTTGATAAAATTGCATCCATACCATACTGATATTCTGTAATTCCTATCATATGGTATGGTGTGGATTTTATAAAATCGTACCATACTGTTCTGCTGATATATATATTTAATATAATAGCAGATCAGTATGGTACGTTTGATAAAATTGCATCCATACTATACATGAGGATGAAAGCATTTTGGGTTCTAAAACCTGAAATTAAAATTTGAAGACGAAATTGTTTTTGACCTATTTTACTTGAAAGACGAAATTATTTGATACTTTTTTTGAATAGACAAAATTATAAGGAACATATCTATATAAATTTTATTTGCTTTTCTTTATAACAAATTTTAATTTTCTCTAATGAAGACGAAATAGGCCTTTTTCAAAAATCAATTTCAGTGGCATCACTAATCCATACCTTACTGATCTGGCATGTCATACCATACTGATATTCTGTAATCCCAAAATCGTGAGAGGAGCATAACACAACAGGGGTTATTCTAGTAAAATTTTGAGATACATCAAAAGGGTGCACCACAGTGCAGGTGCGCTAAATTTTAAAACCCATAAAATAAAATTTAAAGAATAACTTTTAAAACTTTAATATATAGTTAAAAACAATTAGTTAATTACCAATCCATATAAGAATGATTCTATATATTTTATATAGTTATAAAATATTTTTCTTCTAAATATATAGAAAGTTTATATAGTTACAAAATTTAAAATTTAAATATCCTATAACCTACTTGATCAATTTTATTAATTCTATTATATTATATATAAAAAATTCTTCTTATATTTTTAATTAGAAATTCAAAATATATTAGCAATAATAAAAAAAATATAGTTAGCTATAAAGAAAAAGAAGATTTTATAATATATTAATTCAATAGTAATTTGTACATATAGAATATTATCCTTTTTAGCCAAATTGAGAATTATATCATTAAGCTTTAAATTTAAACTTTTTAATTAAATCAAATTAAATTTTTTGTTGCAATCATAACAATACTAATACTTTATATGTTATTTTTTTTTTAAGTTTAGAGGCCGTGTGCTATGGCCAGGATTTTATTATGAGTTATAGTGACGTAATATTTGTTACATAAATGAGAATACAACTAGCCACACGTGCACTTTTGGTGCCTAATTTAAGTAGTCCGCCAGCAGGTTCTACACTAGCTGCCATACCTACAACCCAACTATGGGAATTGTCTATTTAAACGTTCTAGTTCATGGTCCTCCTATTACTACTGACGCACTACATTTAATGCAGATGTTGTAGGCCACAACCCTTTTAGATATTGATGACCTAAGGGCTACTTTACCCTCGCACAAGAGCCTACCGGAACAAATTCCATGTCCCATACATGTAACATTGCCCGGATTTGGTAACTGAGGCTACCTGCCCTTATTAGGTTCATTCCGATCGAAGTATCCACCTTCTCTGGCGCATACCATAAGAAGTGATTTTCACTACCTCCTAACTCGGGTCTTGCCAAATGGGTTCTTGTGGGTTTTTTCCGGTTCCCTGGATTTGCGATGTAGCACATACATCATTGTGCCCGCAGGCTCCCATTCAAGATGGTGGAACCAAAGTTACAGGTTTAGCGCCCAACCGCTCATAAGCCACAATCATCGAACGCAGATTTAACTTCAAATACTTTATATGTTATTTTTATTTTTGTTTAAATTTTTTTATAGTAAAATTTTATTTTATATATTGCAGATACAAAAAAACTTTTGTCAGGCACTATGAATTACTAACAACTATTACAGAATCCTGAAATATATAGAGGATAAGGTTTTGGTTTACTTATTTTCGTCTATTTTGTATAGCTTATTTCATTTATAGTAATTAGTTTGCTTATTTTTGACTGTTAAAACTATAGATATTCTGGGTTCTACTATACTAATTAACTTTTATTTATTTTATTTTCTTTACCAATTATAAAAAGTTAGCTATTTTAATTATATATAAAATAAAATAGTATAAATTTTGTAATAGATTGTTTTGTAGTTTGGTATGTAATAATGTTTTGAGTAAAATTGTTCTTTAATTTTAAAATATTTTGTTTTTTAAATAAAATTCACATTACTAATTCAAACCAAAAATTTAATATAAATATAATAAGATAATATATTTTTAATACTCTGATATAAATCCAATATAAATAAATCTATATTTTTTTATGACTTATTAGAAAAACCCTGATTGTACCTAAGGCAATTTGAGAAATAGAATTTGAAATATTATAATATGCTTTAAAGAACAATATTTAAATACACAGTTTGTATTAAATCTTGAAGATTAATGAAGTTAAACAAAAATGTACATGGTGCATATCAAATCTTTGTATTGTAAATACCCAAATATATCAGTCCCATTCTATAGTAATACAATCAGTTTTAGTCTCTAATAAGACTGGTTTTCTGGTTCAGTTTAAGTTTCAAAAGGCCTTTAATTATTTGAAAATCTAATTATTTGTTTGACAATCGAAAATAGACCATGTTTTTTTTACATTAATAAATCTAAATACAGCTATTACAATTAATTAAATATTTATTACAAAAAATTTCAATACATATTTCAATATTTTTAAAAGCACTTAGTAATGATTTTAGCAATCCGAATTTTATCACTTTTATATCACTACTTTTTGCCCGCTCTTCTTTAACTAAGAACTCAAAGTCTGCTAACATATAAGTGTTTAGCAATTTTGAAAATTGTAGGCCTTTTAAATTTTTAATTATTCAATCAGAGATGTATGTATTTTGATTTTATTATCTTTCAAAATTCGGCAATAGTTGTCATTTTTTATATCATGCTGTAAATAAAAAATTATTTTTTGAATACTAATTTCTAAAGTATAGTAAGAATAGTATAGTGTCTAATTAATGATTAATGAGACATGCCATATTTTTTTGTTCAAAATTATAATTGCTTCTATTAATCAAATATTTGGTATTTCTAATTCATATAATTTACTACCTATAAAAAGATTATCAAAAAATGCATAATATAAAATGTTATGATTTATTATTAAATAAACAAATTTATATAAAATAATATGATTTATTATTAAATTAACAAAATATATAATTACCTTGATATTCATAACTACTTTTAAATGAAATAAATTTACTTCTATAATCTGATTCATTATATACTTGAATATCTTTCTTTTTTATATTTTGTAGGTTTTTATTAGATTCAGACAATTCTAATAAAATGGTTTCATTATTCTGCCATTCTGCAAAAGTATCATAAATTTCTTTTATAGTTGGTCGTTTTTTTGGATCCATGTTCCAACATTTCGTCATTAAATCCGCATAGCACATTGCTATATTTTCACAAATGTGTGGTCGTAAACCATTACATACTTGTAATTGGAATTGTGATTCTGATTTCTGCTCGAAAGAAACTGGCTTGCCATATAAAATTTCCCACATGATTATACTAAATGAATAAATATCAGATTCTTTAGTATATGGATGTTTATTCAATATTTCAGGAGCAATATATTTTAAAATTCCATAAATTCCATCCGAATTTGATTTTGATGCAATATTATCTGTTATCGAAAGCCCTAAATCTGCGATGTATGCACTTTTTAAACTATTTAATAAAATATTTCCACTATGTAAATCACGATGAATAAGATCTTGAGAATGAATTATCAGAAGATCATATGTAATGCATTGTAACAGATTTAATCTATCTCTCCAATCAACTTGTGCTATAATATGTAAATTCTTTCGCAAGCAACCTTCTAAAGCATATTCCATGACAAGAAAATAATCTTTAGAAACTTTATCTTTTGATACACCAAAACAACGTAAAAAAGTTGGATTTTTATGACCGATATCACCATATGCCTTTAACTTATTATTAAAGGAAATTTATATTGGAATTATTATATTTGAATTGTTAATTTTAACTATAAAGCAAAATATAATTGATAAAAATAATTAATAAGATTACCTCTCTTATAAATTCTTTATGGCAATTATTTGATTCATGAAATAATTTAAGTGCAACAGTTCTGTATGTAAGTTTAATACTATCAAACCATACAGCACGGTATACAGTTGCGAAACCACCTTTACCAATCATTTCAAAATCCATAAATTCATCAAAAGAAATCCAAGATAACTGATATTTGCTTTCGATAAATATTTTTTTCAAATCATCTTCAATTTCTAAGTTATGTATCCATTCGTTTTTAGCTAATATTTATTTATAAAATTTAATTAATGTTGGATATAAATAAATTAATAACAATATCCGTTGTAGTTTGTAATAACCTAAATATAATAAATAATACCTAAAGCAAAATATTTTTCTCTACTCCTGCAATCGGCAATTTAAATATATAAATATCGATACTATTATAGTATTGTAATTTGATACCCTGGAGACAGGGTCGGCAATGGGGCCAATGGAGTCGATTGGTTATGCAAATGACTAAAAAAACTAATATCCATTGACTCCATTCGGAGTTCCATTGCTTCGCTCCTTTGGATCCATTCGCAGCTCTGTTGCCAACCCTGCCTGGAGAGTACCAATCGAATTTCAAGATCAGCTGTAATGAATTTTCTTAAATCAAAATTTCACTTATGAAATCACTTTTTTGAAAAATTTTTAGTACATCATCTTGCCCAAACTCCATTTTAACTCTGACCTTAAATTATTTAATATGTTTTTGATTTCAATTACATCCGATCTTATGATTTACAATACTCCTGCTCAAATTTAAATTAAATTAAAATTTACCTTTGATACCAGTATTTGGCTTTATCTAGATCTCTCATTACACCAATTCCACATCGATGACATTCTGCAACACTTGACATTGCATCAGAATATCCCCTCTCTGCTGATTTTCGATAATAATCTAATGCTTTATTTTCATCCTTTTCGACTCCATTTCCATATTGATAACAACTTCCAATTTTATATGTTGCTATAACACATTCCATCTCTTCAGCTTTTTGATAATAAATTAAGGCCTTATGCTCATCCTTTTCAACACCAATTCCATAATTATAACAAAATCCAACAACAGTCATTCCACTAGAGTTACCCATTTCTGCTGATTTTTGAGCATAAATGAATGCCTTATGTTCATCCTTTTCAACACCAATTCCGAAAATATAACAGATTCCAATATCAAAAAATGCAATAGCACATCCCATTCCCGCAGATTTTTGATAATAAATGAATGCCTTATGTTCATCTTTTTCAATCCATTTGCCAAAACGATAACAACATGCAAGGATAAGTTGAACCATAGGATTGATTTGATCATTTAGGCAAAAATTGATAATATCGACGGGATTTTGCCTTTTCTTTATTAAAAATTGTTCGAATATGTCAAGAATTAAAGAAGAATTATTGGTTTCAAATCTTTTTTCCTCATATAGATTACACATTTCTTTGATAATTTCATTAATAGAATCCTGTGATAAATCCTGAAATTTGTAATCTTCTAGATACAATTGTGTATTATTATTGGCAACTTGAGTAATATCTAATGAGCTGACGATCTTTTCTTGCTGATTTACACATAAGTTATTGTAATTTGACATTTTGATGCTGTTTTTAATTCGTTCAGAAGAACGAGTTACAACGATCGCTAAAAAGGTGTATATGTATATATGTCTTTGTCACGAATTCAAGTGATGATATGACAAGGGAAGTTTATTTAAATAGAAAGTGATGATTGAATTAATTTATAACGTTTGATTATGAAGTATTAAACGGTTAGGTAAGAGAAAATTTACGAATAAGAAAAATAAAAATATTTAGATACAAAACATTCAGTGAGAATTTAATCCTAATCATGTTTTTAAAGGAATAAATTCGATTAAAAACTTTATTATAACAAGTTAAAAGTGTTTAGAATGAAAATATTCGAAATTTAAATTGATACTATTTCCTCCTAATGGTACACGACCTAAATCCAATTTAATGAGGTTTCAAAGTTAATAATTTGGCATCCGATTGCAGATAAAATAAGTGAAGCATTTATTTCAAAAGAAGTGATGTACAAATTCTATTTACCGGTGAATTTTAATCAAAAAAAAGCCAAGTTTATCACCGGCTGCACCTATTTAATTTTTTGATTCGGAATTTAAATTAGAAAATAGGATTTTTTAAATTCCTAGTTAGTTATTTTCGAAATAAGTTAATACTGAAATCCAATATTAAAATTTAGCACAGTCGGTAACATTCCAAATAAGGTAGCTGCGCGATGCTGTCGGAACGGAAGATTTATATTTAGATATATAAATACTGCATGTATTAGGTTGACGTCGTGCATATATGCATGGACAAATTGAATAAACAATAACTATCAATCAGCTTCATATGATGTGTAGGAAGTAAACTGTTATAATCATATTGCACTTATTCAAATAAATTAGGTTTAACAATAGTTCGCAAATTAATAATAAATTAACCGAAATATAAATCGTTTTATATAACGCACGAATAATCTTCAATCGAATGCTTCATTTGTCATCAAACCATATCCATTGTTGCACTCCATTCTCGGTATGTATTGTATTTGATTATAACTGGTGATATTACTACAAAAAGTTGCAACTTCAATATAATTGGTCGTAATTAATTCCCTTAATAAAGCTGTATTATTTATAATTTACTAAACTTTAAGTTTACGTAGGAATATTTCTTGGCAAACACGTTATAACCAATATATTTTTGTTAGATTGATATTTTAATGATTTCACCGATACGATATAATTCTATTAATATTATTATAAAAATCAACTTAATACATTATACATTTTATGACCTAAATATATATCATGCTGTAAATTAAAAATTGGTTTTTGAATACTAATTTCTAAAGTATAGTAATATTAATATAGTACCTAATTAATGATTAATGAAATATGCCATATTTTTTTGTTCATAATTATAGTTGCTTCTATTAATCTAATATTTGGTATTTCTAATTCATATAATTTACTACCTATAAAAGGATTATCAAGAAATGCATAATATAAAATGATATGATTTAATATACTATTAAATGAAATATATCTACTTCTATAATCTGATTCGATATATACTTGCATATCTTTCTGTTTTATATTTTGTAGTTTTTTATCAGATTCAGACAATTCTAATAAAATAGTTTCATTAGTCTGCCATTCTGCAAAAGTATTATAAATTTTTCTTTTACTGTTGGTCGTTTTTTTGGATTCATGTTCCAACATTTCTTCATTAAATTCGCATAGAATATTGCTATATTTTCACAAATATGTGGTCGTAAACCATTATATACTTGTAATTGGAATTGTGATTCTGATTTCTGCTCGAAAGAAACTGGTTTGCCATATAAAATTTCCCACATGATTATACTAAATGAATAAATATCAGATTCTTTAATATATGGATGTTTATTCAAAACTTCAGTAGCAATATATTGTAAAATTCCATAAATTCCATCCGAATTTGATTTTGATGCAATATTATCTGTTATCGAAAGCCCTAAATCAGCGATGTATGCACTTTTTAAACTATTTAATAAAATATTTCCACTATGTAAATCACGATGAATAAGTTTTTGAGAATGAATTATCAGAAGTTCATATGTAATTCATTGTAATAGATTTAATCTATCTCTCCAATCAAATTGTGCTATAATATGTAGATTTTTTCGCAAGCAACCTTCTAAAGCATATTCCATGACAAGAAAATAATCTTTAGAAACTTTATCTTTTGATACACCAAAACAACGTAAAAAAGTTGGATTTTCAAGACCGATATCACAATATGCCTTTAACTTATTATTAAAAGGAATTTATATTTTAATTGTTAATTTTAACTATAAAGCATAATATAATTGATAAAATAATCAATAAGATTACCTCTCTTATAAATTCTTTATGGCAATTATTTGATTCATGAAATAATTTAAGTGCAACAGTTTTGTACTTAAGTTGACTTCTATCAACCCATTCAACACGGTATACAGTTGCGAAATCACCTTTACCAATCATTTCAAAATACTTAAATTCATCAAAAGAAATCAAAGATAACTGATATTTGCTTTCGATATATATTTTTTTCAAATCATCTTCAATGTCTAAGTTATGTATCCATTCGTTTTTAACTAATGTTTATTTATAAAATTTAATCATGTTAGATGTAAATAAATTAATAACAATATCAGTTTGTAATAACTTAAATATGATATATAATACCTAAGCAAAATAATTTTCTCTACTCTTGCAGTCGGCAATTTAAATATATAACTAGCAATGTACATTTGGTGGGCAACTTCGTCGCCCGCTTGCAATTTTTAAATGGCGCTTGACTTTATATGTAACACATACAGAATTCTATTAGTACTATACAGTGATATTTGTAGGCTAGCAAGAAGGAACTTATAAGAGTATTAAAGGGAAATAATTTTATCTTCTGTAAATTTGTTTATATTAACTGTGCTTATTGCTCAAAATGAGAGTAAGGCTTTAGTTTTAATAATATGCTAAATATAAATGTAAAAATAATTGAATTATTTTTATGAATGATCAGTTGTAAATATGGTCAATGGGTACAGGTTTATTAAGATTTGTGGTTTGTTTATTTTTTTAAAACGGATAATAATGATAGATTATAATGCTAATAATAAAATTAATTGAAAAATGGAATAAGACAAACAAAGAATAAATAAGGCGAAGAATCCTTGTATTAAATTTACTAATGCAGTATACACTAGTGGTTAATGTTGTGTAATATTGGAATTATCATAATTTATCATAAGTTTCTGTAGAAAATTCTGTTGCAGAACTTACTTACTATTCAGATGTGATTAATATTAAGTTAGTTGCATTAAAATTATCGTAATTTCTATTATAGTTTACTGTAAAGAATCTAGTTACAGAATTTATTTGCTAATGTGGAAGTTAAAATCGATTAGTATTGGAATTTTCATGATTTTATGTAAATATTGTTACTCATTATTCCAGTGGTCCAGTATTTGTTTAAGGTTGAGTTGGTGCATTAAAATTATAATGCTTTACTATCTGCTATAAAGAATTCTGTTACAAAACTTATTCACTAATGAGTTACATACAGTAGTTGAGGGCAGTGTTGTCACTTGGACGCATCCATACTATGTTTTTTGTCCAACGTCCAAGATAGTCCAAAATTGTCCAAGCCTATGTCCCATGTTTAACTAATCAATAAAGTTATTTAAAAAAATATATAATTATATATTTTTTTAGGTGCTGAACTTATTGGTGAAAAAATCAAAATAGGTTATCTTAATAAAATTTCAAGTAATTTTAATTTCAAGTGACAACACTGGTTGAGGGTATATGATTTTCTACTATATGCTACTGTAAAATTCTGTTGATAAAGCTTACTTTCTAATTTGATACACACAGCAGTTAAAATTGAGTTAGTATTGGAATTATCATGATTTTTACTGTAAAAATTCTGTTACAAAATTTACTCACTCTTCCAATTACTATGATAGTTAAATTAGTTATAGTTAAAATTTCATAGATTCTACCAATTTACAGTAAAGAAGTATGTTACAATTTACTCACAAATGCAATACATACAATTTGTTAAGGAGTTATTATAATGATCTTTATATAAAAAATTTAGTTACAGAACTTACTTGCTATTTTAGTAATTAAAGCATGTGGTTAACTTGAGTTAGTTGCATTCAAATTAATGTATTTCTGCCAAGAGTTGCTGTAACAAGTCAATCAAAGAACTTATCAATAATGGATACACATAGTTGAGTTAATATGGAGTCATTGCAATAGAAAGGGCCGATACTACCCAAAAATAAAAATCAAGTTTTTGTTCTATTTGGATAAATTTCGACACAGGCTACATTTTTCAATTATAAATGGAAATTGATTTGCATAATAAAAAATCATGATATTTTAAAAAAATTTCTTGGATGTTTTATATATCACGGGATTATCCGATATAACTGACCAATCAAATCATGAAACTTTTAATTAACCCAGATCAGTCCAAACAAAACAAACTCGATTTCCTCAAAATCATATATAAAGCAGTATGGGCCCTTTCTACTACAAAGACTCCATATGATTCAATTATGAGTTACTGTAAAAAACTCTATTACAAAATTTACTTGTTGTTTTATTACTAAAATATGTAATTAAGATTGTGTTAGTTAGAATTTTTATAATTTCTACTATAATATTCTGATGTAACAGGGTAAAACACTTTTAAAAGATTTTAAAGGTATATTTAAGCTTCAGAAGTTCATAAAACCTGAAGCATCACCAACATGAAAAGCTGCCAATAAAGTGACAGGGCAATTACTATTGCGAAATCAGATGACTTGACCAGATCACATGTTCAATTTGTTATTTTGATTGTATTGTTCATGTTTATTTTGCTTATTGCAGGTATTTCCTAATCAATATTTTGATGACATATGATTGTAAAAATATGAGCTACTATGATAGGCAAGGATGTTTCAAGGATATTTAAGAGCTATTAGTTAGTAGAGAAGGTTATCTTTTTTTTCACCTTGTAGAGAAGGCTGGCTCTATTGTTTCACTCTATCCACTCTTTGCTTGATAGCTCATTAATGTTGGCAATTGGGAATCACAGCTATAATAGTAGTGCAAGACTTATATTGGATGATTAGGCATTTGGCTGTGATAGCTTTATATTAGTATCTGAACATCATGGCTACAATAGCAGCACAAGAAACTCATGTTAAGATTAAGCTTCATGGCTATAATAATAGTGCTAGACCTTATATTAGTGATTAGACTCTGCAGTTACAATAGTAGTGCAAGGCTCATGTCTGTGCAAGGATCCCAAGCTAGAGATTAAACTTTTTAGTTACATATTAGTACAAGACTCATATTCAATGATTAGGTTCTGGAGCTATAATAGCAATGCAAAAATGCTTATTAGGCAAGAACCTTATAAGCTATTTAGGCACTGCAGCTATAATAACAGTGCAGGATCTTATGCTTAAATATTAGGCCCTGTGGCTGCAATAGCAGTACAAGGACACCATGTTGCAATTAGGTTCTGTGGTTATAGTAATAGTACAAAAACCTCATTTGAGGTTAAGCAATAGTAGTGCAGGGACCTATTATTTGGTTATTTTATAATGTTTGATTAGGGTTGTGGCTACAATAGCATTGCAAGAACTCACATTTGTGATTAGTAGTACAAGAACTTTATAACTTAATCAGGCACTATAGCTACAATAGCAGTACAAGGAACTCATATTTGATAATTAGGCTTTGCAGCTGTAATAACATTGTAAGAATCTCATATTGTATTTACAGTACAAGGGCCTCATATTAATGATTAGGCCATAGGCTTTTGCTGATAATTAGGCAAAGACCTCAAGTTGATGACTAGTTACTGTAGCTGCAATAGCAGTGCAAAGATCTTATATGTAATTATGCTCCACAGCTACAATAACAGTGCAAGGACCTTATATTGATGATCAGACAATAGTAGTACAATTAGTTGTTAGACAAAACCCTTATAATTTTGATTAGGCTTTGTGGCTGCGATAGCAGTGCAAGAGTTTTGTATTTGATAATTAGTAGTATAAGTATCTTATATTGCAATTAGGCTCTATAGTAGCAATAGTATTGCAAGGACCTTATATTGTAAATTAGACTCCATAGCTAAAAAAATAGTACAAGAATTTCATATTTAATAATTAGGCTCTGTGGCTGCAATAGTATTGCAGGGATTAGGCTCCATGGCTACAGCAGTGTAAGAACCTCAGATTGATAATTAGGCTTCATAGCTGCATTAGCTGCAATAGCAGTACAAAGACCTCATATTGTAATTAGGCTTAACAGCTACAATAATAGTGCAAGGATCTAGGGTTCTGAAGTTTGATCCAGGTTTGATTTGAGTTTGATCAAACCCCAAATCAAACCAAACTCAAACTATAAATTTTATAAAGTTTGAGATCAAACCCAAATTCAAATAAAAATAATCAAATTCAAATGAAACCCAAATACTATACTAAGTTTGATTTGAGTTTGATTTGAAGTTTGCAAACTAGTTTGAGTTTGAATGACATATATATTTTTATATTTTAAATGATAATTAGCCTGTCAACTGGAGAGTGATCATAGGCGAAATGTGGCGTGCTTCCATTTAAAACTTTTTTCTTACTAAGTTAATGATACATGTCCACTAATTGAAAGTTGTAGAGCTCATCGAAATGCATCTAACAGTGGTTAGATCATCCAAATCGGCCTAGTGGGTGACGAGATATCATCAAAAAACAATTGGCCAACTATATAAAACTCAAAGATGCAGATTACATATGAAAATGACTATCTCTTAAACCGTTTGAAATTCAGGGCAGATCTGCCCTGAAATTTTCTGAAAATCACGTGCATTATAAATATACAAAAAATAATAACATAAACGATACAATACATCATAAATAAGTTTGAAAATGACATAAATGATGCAATATATTAAAATAAGTATGAAAATGCTATCAGTTTCTTCATCAGTTTCATCCTCAAATTCTTCTTCAGTATCATCATCCGTAGGATCATCGATCGCGATTTCATTTTCAATTTCGGTAATTATTCGTGTAAACTCAAAGGTATATGAGTTATTATCTTTAATAACTGCACTCATATTTCGTTTAAAAATAAGAATATGAAAAAAAATAACGATTGGAAAAGAATAACAGTAAATAAGGTGAAATAGAAGATGATCGAACATGAATAATCGATCTGATGATCATAGTTCCTGTGCAATGCAAGAAATTTATGAACTTCTAAAATAAAATAAAACTGGGTTTTATCAATTTCTAAATAAAGTAAATCAGAATTTATTAAAACCTTAATTTATAAGGTAATACAAGTGTTACATGAGTTGCCAATCAAAATTCAATATTTCAGGGCAGATTTGCAGGAGAAATGGTTTAAGGGTAAATATTATTTAAACGCTAATATATCATGGTCTTATAATCAGAATTTAATGATTTTGATACCATTTGATTCGTCTCGACGAGACAGTTCGAATGGTATCAAAATTATTGAATTCATTTTGCTAGATCGTGAGTTATTCGCAAAAAACTATCTGCGGCGCAGAAAACCTAAATTTCTGTAGGGCAGCGTTGCAAATTGCTTTTTCAAATATCTCTTGATCTAGTGATCAGAATTTAATAATTTTGGCATCATTCAAATCGTCTTGTTGAGACGAATTGAATAGTACTAGAATCATTAAATTCTGATCACTGGATCTTGATATATGGTAAAAACAAATTTTTAAAAAAATTTCAGGCCAGATTTGCAGGAGAAATGGTTTAAGAGATAGGCGAAATGTGGCGTTCTTCCATCTAAAACTTTTTTCTTACTAAGTTAATGATACTTGTTCACTAATTGAAAGTCGTAGAGCTTGTCGAGATGCACCTAACAGTGGTTAGATCATCCAAATCGGCCCAGTGGATGGCGAGATATCGTTGAAAAACGATTGGCCGACTATATAAAATCTCTATGTAAACAATATTTGTTTATATAGATTTTATATAGTCGGCCAATCGTTTTTCGGCAATATCTCGCCATCTACTGGGCCAATTTGGATGATCTAACCACCGTTAGATGCGTCTCGACAAGCTCTACAATTTTCAATTAGTGGGCATGTGTCGTTAACTTAGTAAGAAAAAAGTTTTAAATGGAAGCACGCCACATTTCGCCTATAGTGATTTTCATATGATCACTCTCTAGTTGACTGGCGGATTATCAATTAAAATATAAAAATATATTTCAAACTCAAATTCAAACCAAACTCAAATTTAACTAAAAAGTTTGCTTCAAATCAAACTCAAATATTTTTTTTAATCATAGTTTGGGTTTGGGTTTGATTTCAAATCAAATCAAACCCAAATCTGACCTAAAGTTTGATTTGATCCGGGTTTGTAGGAACCCTACAAGGATCTCATGGTTTAATTAGGCTCTACAGCTACAAAAGTAGTGCAAGGACCTTTTGTTGTAATTGGGCTCTATAGCTACAATAGCAGTATAAGGACCTCATGCTGTGATTAGACTCTGTAGCTGCAATTGCAGTGCAAGAACCTAAAGTTGTGATTAGGCCGTAGCTGCAATAGCAGTGCAGGATCTTAGATTGTAATTAGTCACTATCACTACAATAGCAATGCAAGAACCTCATGCTGTAATTAGGCCCCACAGCTGCAATGGATCTATGGGTAAGTAACAATACTTATATTGCAATATAATACTAATAACCGATTTTTATTATAGCTATGTGAATTTTTCTTGGTAACATTCATATGCAAAGATGCAATTGATTATAAGGTGGATAGTTAGTTTGGATGGGTATATTTCTTGAAATTTGAATATTTTGATATAATGATATAGTGCTTGTAACTGATAGCAAATAGCACCCTCATATGTTCTTTTTCATTCAAATAAAGTCATATAATTGAGCAATAGTAATATATATGTTTGGCAAAATATAATTATAGTTAATTACATACAAAGTTTAAAATTTTGAACTAAAACACTGTTCTCATGAAAACAGTCAATCTATTGTTTTTGTTCTCATTTGTGCTCACTAAAAAAAAAAAAAAAAAAAACTGAGAAAAAAACTAATTTAAACATATATCATATACTGTAATATATGTACTTTTTATTTATAAAAGCATAAATGGTATAAGACAAATATAAAAATTTGATATACTGTACCGCACTAAGCAAAAAACCCAGGTTTAATACAAATTCTCTGGTCAAAAACTTACAAAGTACCCATGAGTATTTCATTCGATAATGGGTATTTGTGAAGTGTGATCTTTTGACAGAAGGATATTCTGCATGGGAGGTGAAGTATTTGTTTGGGTGTCATACAGATTACTGTTAACTATGCAAAAATTGCACTTATTTTTTAATTGAAAACAGTTCATCAGAACTGTTTCAAAATAGCTATGTTTGAATTTTCACTAAAAAATTGCTTTTTTTTTTTAAAAAAAACCCTGCTTTCTTTTTTTTTAAAAAGCAATTTTTTTAGTTGTGCACAGTATTTAAAAAAATTATAGGATCAAATTAGTGCAGAGGAGAAGCAAGCCAACAGAGAAGCCTGTTAAGCCTAGTCATCCTTATGATTGGGCTTGTAATAGAATTGTTTCGCCTTCGCCATACGCATTCTTACAGTGATTATCCCAGTAGGTTAAAAAAAAAATTGGTTTGCCTTTTTTTTTATCTAAAAAAAGTTTTCTTTTTAATAGTTAAATCACATTATTGCAGTTTGTATAATTTTGTGACCCCTTATGATTAAATTTTTTTTTTTATTAATTATGATCATGATTGCTAACAATAACGATCACAATCAAATCACGATATATGTCATATATAAGACCCTCTCACATAAAATACCCCTACACAAAATACTGGGTGTTACATGGACTAATAGATTTTTTATGTTATACTATTGTATCGCATTCACTATCGTTATGACGCTACAATGTTGTTCATTAAGCACAATCATTTTTATTCAAGAAATATCAGAAGTTAAAGTTTGATTTTACAGATTGAACCTCTTATAATAGACTTTAATTATATTATTGTTCTATTATGCAGATATTACTAATTACGATTTACCTAAATTCATATAAAAATCGATCTTTTAAATATTTTAAAATGTGTCAACTTATCTATACTCAGCAAAAAATTTTCACTAGTTATTTATATAAAGCCAAAGAATAAGACTATATTTTTATTTTTTTTATTAATATGTGGGTTCTAAGCATTTTCTTATAGAATACTTGAATTTGGACGAAAAAATTATTTTAAAAATATAATAGAAATATACTTTTTTTGGGTTAAGGTTGCTTTCAAGCACCAATACCTTGATCACTAGCAAATCTCATTGAGATGCTACAATATACCCAGGTCTTTTACAAAATCCTGGATCAAAAAATTGCAAAGTACCCGGGTATTATACTTGGCAAAAAAAAAGATGCCATGTAAAAAACTGGACCTTTTGCATAAGGTACTCAGAAAGGGGGATCTTTTGTCCAGTACAGTACAGTAATTCTATTAATACATCTATATGTGAATATGCATTAGAGCAAAATTTTGCAATATGAATATTTTTTTAAAAAAATAAACAAAAAAACAAAATTTTTGTTACACCTGATCTTAAATTTTAATTGGCTATTTTAATAGTTTTGTATAACATGGTATAAACACCATAGGTACATTTTAGTAAAACTTATAAATTATTATAACTAGTTATATTTATTTATTTTAATTTGATATAACAATTTATAACAATATTATGTACTATAGTTACTAATTACTACTTATGAGAACACTATTTTTATTTTACTGTTCTCAAAAAAATTTTAATAAAGAACAGTAAAAAATTTTTACTGTATACAAATTTAAAATAGTGTTCTTATAAGAACTCAGAGAACACTAATTTCGAACACTGGTTGCATAGCAAAATACAGAAATAGTACCTTTCTATTTTTTTTCAAACACTCAAAAAAAAGTAGGAAAAATTCTAATAATGTTGATTTTTTTCATTTTTTATTTATTTATTATTGATTTATTATTTTTTATTTATTTAAACAGGCACACATTAGTGTATAATATCTGCATTATATCTAAGCCAAAAGCTACGATTAGCAGAATATATTTTTTACTATGTTTAGTTTTGTGTAATACTATACTTAGAGAATTTATGATACAATATCTACTTTTTTTATTTTTATTTAACTAATAAGAACAAAAAAAATTTTACATGTTATATTACATAATTGAACAAAGCAAAAAAGAACAAATTCTTTTGTTAAGATTTTTTGTTACTGCTTTTGATTATCAATTAATCAACTAGCAAAAAATCAGAAAAAAAAATCAAAATTCTAAAAAACCTCAGAAAGTATAAGCATAAACATAAAGTAAAACATATATTCAAGTGTAAAAAGAAATTTTTTTTTAATGGAATTAAGTTGCTTTTAACCAATTCAAATGCTTTTTTTTTCTCATATCTAATATACTATAGTATTATATTATATTATTATATAATATTATATTATATCATATCAGGTATGATATATAATATAATAATAATAAAATAAAAATGGGTAGTGTAAAATTTCTTTTACTATATTTGCACATAATAATGCCCCTCTGCATGTTATTTTGGGTTCCTGTGCACTATTTTGAAATATGCATATGCCTTATTTTGCATCAAAATATGATTTTTTTAAAATTCAGTACCGGTATTCAAAATAAGCCATATTGGCGCCATGATAATACCAAATTAGCAAAGTGGTTCAAATATTAATAAAAGAATATTACATCTTGCATTATTAGTAAAGAGAATTGCTGACGAAACTTGGATCATTGGAATGTGCCATGTTGAAACTTAGTTATAACTAGCTATAACTGGTCAATTAAAAATGCATCAAATCGAAACTTGCAACTTCACTAATATAGTAACGGCATCATTCGATTTCTATATCCAATTAGAATCAAGATTTTGCAAATGAACCAAAACTCGAATATAAACCATACTCTATGTACTTCGTACTAAGAATAGAAATTGGCAATATGATCTAGTCAACTAAATCAACAAATATAGTAATTTTACATATATTTTTTAGTCGACTAAATTGATTCCTATTCCTGCTTCGTACTATGCTCCTGGTAAAAATAATTTTTTGTTTTTGTCGTAATTAATTGAATTTAGCATTTGAATTTTGAAACTTTTATTAAATTTTAAAATAAGTATACATAGATCAATTATTATATAATTTTGGATGATATATTGGAATTTCATGCAAAGTTTGAAATACACTACTAATTAAAGTCTTTTAAAATCACTGTCAATCTTCACCAAAATTTGGCAATATACAGATTAAACCTTCTATTTGTAGTAGTAAAATCTTTAGTGATTGTATTGTTTTAAAAAAATATACTTTCTTATATAGCTAAATTTGCCTAGGGGGCTTCAAATTTGCCTGAGTTTCACAAAAAACAAATAATAAAAATATTTCTAAAATAGTTAATTACCCAATCAGAGTTGTGTTTACTATATAACTGTTATACAACAAAAATTATTATTGATTTTATATGTAAAATGATCAATGTACACTTTATCCTTAATTAAATAAAAAAGTGCACATTATTTCAGAACACACTTAGGCCTTTTTTGAAAAAAATAGCTAAACTTTTTAAAAAGTCAAAATCTAAATTAACACTCTGGCCTACTATTACACACAAGTGCAGTATAGATTAAGAGAAAATTTTGACTGCTGACTATGCACAAAAGTGCCAAAAATACAATAAATAGTAAAAAAAGAATATACCACATAAACATAAATAGTAAGGGCCGTGTCATTAATCATCTGATTATTTTTATCAAAGGTCTAGTCTACCTTCTCCCTCTTTCTTAATATATATATAGTCAGGTTCTTATATATAATTTCAACTTTTTTTACTCTCTCCCCCTAAAAAATCATCTGATTTAGTGTGTCTGTCAGACCTCCTGACAGCCAGATCTGATTGATTCTGGTTTTAGACCTACAGTTGGACCAAGTATATGCCCCTGATATTGGGTTCAACTGATGAAAAGCATCCTTAAACCCTTGATCTAACAACTAGCTATGTAGAGGTAATCTTTTTTTGCACAGGTTTTTTGTTGACCCTATTTGTCTAGTGCTGAATCCAAAATATGATTGAAATCACCTATTATAATAAACTGTGTTTTGGTAGTTCTCTTCATATACCTCTTAATGATCTCCTATTGTCCCGTTTGATTTTATCTTTATCATTCAGAGGTAAATATACTATAATAACAACTATTTCTAGTTGTCTAAAATAAAAAACTGCTTTGATCATAAAATCATTATCTAACTATTTGACCTAAATGTTTTTTCCAATCTTCCCTCATGAGGAAACCAATTTATATCACTACTTGACCAAAACTCTTTGTAATTCTCCAAATTCTTTGTTAGAAATAATCTTCCTTAACTGAAACATTTGTCTTAACAAGTCCTATAAACGCATAATCTCTTGTTTTCATTCATTTTCCAAGCATTTCTAACTTGTGCCTATTTGAATTTTTGATTCCATTAATATTATGACTTGCTACCCTAAATATAATTTCTTCTCTATTCTTAAATCGCTTCAGAATACTAGTAGTCCTTGTCTTGTAAAGCTCTAGTCTACCTACTCCAGAACCTTCCCCTTCTGCTTCTAAGTGCATTATTTTAGATTCTTTTTGTTTTTTGCAAACCTTATATTCTCTTCTAATAAACTTATTTATTTCGGAACCCTCCTTATGTGTTGTTTTTTGAGAAGATACTGCAGTAACTTGCACTATTTGTGTCTTACTTTTAGGAGAGTACAGGATTCTCTCTTTTTTCTTTGAGATGCCTGGGGCATTGTTTTAAAAGTGAGGAGCAGGCTGTGCCTACTCTACACTTCCATACCTTTCTTCTATTCTAGCAAGTCTTTTTAAGATTTCCTCTAACATGCCTATGTTAGAGTATTCCTCTTCATTTTACTGAAATCTTAACTGATTATCTTGGCTATATTTCTGTTGAACCCTCTTCTGTTTCCTGTTGTTTCTGTCATTATTTCTTTCATTAATAATATTGCTGATATCTGTTAATAGCATTTTCTTCATAATATTTTATTTCTTTGTGTGAAAACTTCTTTAAGTCTAGTCTTGCATTTACAATTAGATGCATATTTACTTTTTTGCTTTCCTTTATTGTCAGATGCCCCTATGTTAGTTGCCCAACTCAATTTAGTACTATAGTAGTAGGCTGTTCACTTTAATACATCTTCCCGGTTTTCTGCTGTTTCAAAATAAACTATTGCCAGGCCTCTTTGATTTTCATTACTATTTGCAGATATGTATACCACCTTTGCATTAAATTCTTCATTTGTCTTAATAAAGCAGATTCTACTGTCACTTTTGTATGTTTTTAATAATTGCCTTATAAGCACTTCTCCTTGTTAATATATCTGTATCAAACCTTCTGTGTGTCAATTCCTGTATCACCTACATTTTCTCTAAGAGAACTTTTTTGTTCTCGTTACGTAAAACTAATTCAATATAGGCTGCTTCATTTTTTCCAAAGGCATATATTCCTTCACTTGTGCTAGTTCAAAAGGGCTTAAACATCATCTTATTAGTCCTGCTCTTGCATTTCTTGTTAAGTCCCACAAAGTTAATTCGATTCTAGGCTTTATTTTTGTACTTAGGATTGAAGTTTTTTGCATATGTGTATTTTGATTAAGAATTCTGTTGCTATTAAAACTAACTTTAACTATTTTTGTTCATAATGGATTTATGCTATCTTCATTAGGTTTCACTTTATTGTCTAGCCTGTCAATTTTATCAGAGTTTTGGATTGCACTGTCAATATGCATTTTGTCTTTTAGCTTGTTTAGTTCAAATTTCTCTTTCATTAAAATGTTCTCTTGTATATCTTTTCTACTAGTCTTGTTATTCCATTGATTGTTACTTTCTCTTCTAGCATTACTTCTCTCTGTCTTTTCTTTTGTAGCACTTTTTTTTTCAGAGTTTCTTCTACTTCTTCAGTTCTATAGTCAATGGCAGTGTTGACACTTGGACGTTTTTTGGACATTTTGGACATTTTTTCAAATTAAAATTACTTAAAATTTTATTAAGATAATCTATTTTAATTTTTCACCAATAAGTCCAGCACCTAAAAAAATATATAATTATATATTTTTTTAAATTACTTTATTGATTAGTTAAACATGGGACATAGGCTTGAAAATTCTAGAATATTTTGTATTGTTGTTTTTAGTGCCGTGATTTATTTATCAAATTATGCATGTGTTTTGTTTGTTTACTTGATCGTCTAATATTTGTCTGTTTGATTGTTTGTTTACGTATTGCCCAATCAGTCACCAACGATCTACAGATGGGGTAAACTAATTTCTTCAAAAAAGTTTTTAAAATTTTTCAAAAAAATTTTCAAAAGTAGAAAACTATCCAAAACTCTACGAGTTTATGTCGTTAAGTCTAAAGCTGCTACTAAACTACTGTTTATTTTTTGTAATACACTTTTTTACTTAGTTGACCTCAGCTTGTTTTCTAATGTAAATTTTGCTTTAAAAGTAATTACTTTTCTGTAATGTTTTGGTACAGATGATTGTTGAGAAGAGTTTAATTTTTATTTATCACAATAATTAAAAAACATTTTTTTTACTAAGACAATTTATCTTTATAACTTGTTTCTATAAAATTTGATTAAAAACTAAAAAAAAATTTATACTAACTAAATGCATTGTGTAAGCAACATGAGTTATGCTAGTTTATAATAAATAGCATAGACTATTAAAATAACAAACATATAATTATTTACTACTATTGCAATACACTAATAAATTGCTAGATCAACAACAATCTATTAAATATTAAATATGTATTCAGTTCTTATTGATTTCCTATTTACATTTGCTTTAACTATTTGTTGACTATATACCTTCATTCTTGGTTTCTATGCGATAGCGTCATGCAGCTACATTTTTAAAAAAAATATAAACTAGATATTATAAAGTTAAATTTTAAAATATAGCATTTAAAACTTTAATATATACAGTATTGAACCTTTAAATTAGCAAATTCTATATTTGCAGCCAAATTTCAGGTTGGGCCAGTAGTTGGGTCAGAGCCAATAGAATTGCAGTAAATTTTGCAAATAAAAAAAAATTAAAAAAATCAAAACTAAGCTACAATATAAGACCCTTACATAATGTTGGGTCTGAGCCAATAGAATTGTAGCAAATAAAAAAAAAACCTAGTATAAATTAAAATTTCTAATTTTGGCCAGAATTATGTTAGTTCTGGCCAAAATTATAGTAGTCAAAGTTTAGGTTTATTAATAAAAATAGTTAACTTTATAACTTTATAAAAGTATTTAAACCTAATAAATTAAAAAAAATTATAAATTTTATTTTTAAAGACTTTTTTTATATTTCTATAAAAAGAAAACTTGTTCTAGCTATACTAGTTATTTTTTATACTATTTTAAAAATTATCAATTCCATTTGTTGATTTAAGAATTTCTACACTATAGTTAAAACAATTAGTAAAACAATTAATTACCAATTCATAATAATGTTTTTATATATTTTATATAGTTATAAAATATTTTCATCTAAATATATAGAAAGTTTATATAGTTACAAAATTTAAAATTTAAATATCTTATACCCTATTTGATCAATTTTATTAATACTATTATATTATATATAAAAATTTCTTCTTATATTTTTAATTAGAAATTCAAAATATATTAGCAATAATAAAAAAATATAGTTAGCTATAATGAAAAGAAAATTTTAACCTGCGGGTCGATAGTGTAAGTGGTTGTGTTTTCAGGTTACCAAACGTAAGGTCGCCGGTTCAACCCTACTAGTGAACAAAGAAAAACTATACTCGATCATGAGATGGATGGGTGCTA
This sequence comes from Gigaspora rosea, assembly GCA_003550325.1. Classification (NCBI taxonomy): domain Eukaryota; kingdom Fungi; phylum Glomeromycota; class Glomeromycetes; order Diversisporales; family Gigasporaceae; genus Gigaspora; species Gigaspora rosea. The sequence continues at coordinate 11,011 of QKWP01000130.1, read as the reverse complement.
GAGCCGCGGTTGGCTAATTTAACCATATTAATCCATTCCTGTTGCTAATAAAAAAAATAATGAATATTTTTGGTGAAATTCTAGTTGAATAAATGAATACTTCTGGCGAAATTCTAGTTGAATAGTAATATGATAAAATGGCAAGTCATACTAACCTAATAAAGGAAAAGGATCACAAATGAACTCAGGATGGCCCAGTCTTAAACAAAATGGAAGGAGACTAAAAAACTTTGGAAGGCTGAAGGAAGGAAGTACCGAGATAATCTCTCTAAGTCTGGCTGCCCCGGTCGGTACAGACGACTAGAGGACTTGAACGAAGTTGGAAGCTGAAACTTTGGAAGGCTGAAGGAAAGATGTACTGAGATATGTTCTGCTCTGATACGCACTGTCAGTATGGACAACTAGAGGTTCCGGAAGAAGTTGGAAAACTGATAACACCGCTGGTGGGTTGGGTATCTAGAATAAGGGATTTCTGGGTGACTAAGTATAGAATTAGGTTGTACAACTAGTCAGCATAGTAATAGAATTTATGACTAAAAATTGTAATTAGAAAACAAATGACCTTAATAAAAATCGCCAAATGCAACCTTCAAGAATAAAAACCCAAAAGAAATTTAAAAAAAAAAAGAAAATTTTATAATATATTAATTCGATAGTAATTTGTACTTATAGAATACTATCCTTTTTAGACAAATTGAGAATTAAAAATTAAACATTAAATTTAAACTTTTAAGGGTAGAGTAAACATAAATCATTTCTAATAGTAATTACGTAATCATATGAAATCATGTGATTGACCAATCTGAATTGTAAACAACGTGATCTGACTAGGGTGTCCAGGATTATGTAATGTGATGAGATAAATTATGCGGGTGAACTGAGGTTGATTATGTGATGGATGCAAAAAAATTTAAAATTATGCGAATGATTATGCAATTTTTTTTATAGTACTCAATATGTAATTAGTTCTATTCTTCAGATTTTTTAGACACTTGCTGAAATTTTTACATTAACTATGCTTGCAACTTAGGTTCATTCATTTTTTACACCAGAACTTTTCAGAATTTACTTTCTGCCACCCAAATTACGAATTAAGTATTGCTGAATGTTGCCAAATTGAGTTAACGTCTTCCAACAACCAATCATATTTTAGCCAGTAATCTGAGTGCTTTTTTTGTCAAATTATACAAGGCATATGTGATGCAAAAATTTGGTAAATTATGTGCATATTATGCTTTTGCATAATGCTGGACACCCTAGATCTGACCAAACAGAATTAGCAATTTCTTGTGCTATCTAAATAAATTTAGGTCTACCTAAGTTTTTTTATTAATATACGACGATGGATTTTTTCAAATATTATGAGTTCTAGAATTTCACAATTATGAAAATAAGGGCTAATTCTACATGATACCAAATTTTTGTTAAAATTGGTCACAGTTCTAAAAAGTTTTATCAGGGGCATGTGTTTAATTTCTATATAAAATCTTATAGTACTACATAGATCATATGAAAATTGATCAACATTCACCCTACCCTTAACAACTTTTTAATTAAATCAAATTAAAATTATTGTCACAATAATAACAATACAAATATTTTATATGTTATTGTTATTTTTGTTTAAAGTTTTTGTATAGTAAAATTTTATTTTAATATATTGCAGATACAAAAAAACTTATATTAGGTACAATAAATTATTAGCAACTATTACAGAATCCTGAAATATAAATAGAGGTTTTGGTTTTATACTAATTAATTTTTATTTATTTTATTTTCTTTACCAATTATAAAAATTTAGCTACTTAACTATATATAAATAAAATAGTATAAATATTGTAATAGATTGTTTTGTAGTTTGATATATAATAATGGTTTGAGTTAAATTGTTTTTTAATTTTAAAATATTTTGTTTTTTAAATAAAAATTCCAATTTCTATTCAAACCAAAAATTTGATATAAATATAATAAGATTCTATATTTTTAATACTCTAATATAAATCCAATATAAATAAATCTATATTTTTTTTAGGACTTATTAGCAAACCCCTGATTGTACCTAAGGCAATTTGACAAATAAAATTTGAAATATTATAATATGCTTTAAAGAATAATATTTTATGGTTTAAATACCGAGTTTGTATTAAATCTTAAAGATTAATGAAGTTAAACAAAAATGTACATGGATGCATATCAAATTTTTGTATTGTAAATACCCAAATATATCAGCTATAATTCTATAGTATACAATCAGTTTTAGTCTCTAATAAGACTGGTTTTCTGGTTCAGTTTAGTGATTTGAACCAGTTGGGTTATAATTGGTTAACTGACCCAAACTGAATAAATTTTGGGTAACCGGTTGAGTGAATGCTTAATCAGTTGACCCATATGACCAGTTGAGAATCAGTTTACAAAATGTAAATGACATCATAAAAGAGCAAAGGTCCCAAAAGGTTCCGAAAAGAAAATGAATGAACATAGTAGATGAGGCAAATTTGAGTAAAGGTCTGAGAATTCCCAAAAGTAAATGTGAAGTGATCTTTATTGGTTAAATCAGTTGATACCAATTATTTCAGTTCAGTTAACTGATTAAGGAAAATTTTCTCAGTTCAAATCACTAGTTCAGCTTAAGTTGCAAAAGGCCTTTAATAATTTGCAAATCTAATTATTTGTTTGACAATCGAAAATAAACCATGTTTTTTTTACATTAATAAATCTAAATACAGTTTTTATAATATATTAAATATTTATTATGAAAATTTCAATACATATTTCTATATTTTTAAAAGCACTTAGTAATAATTTTGCCAATCTGAATTTTATAACTTTTTATATCACTACTTTTTGCCCGCTCTTCTTTAACTAAGAACCCAAAGTCTGCTAACATATAAGTGTTTAGCAATTTATTGAATTGATAGGCTTTTTAAATTTTTAATTATTCAATTAGAGATGTATGCAATTTGATTTTATTACTCTTTCAAAATTCAGCAATAGTTGATCATTTTTTATATCATGCTGTAAATAAAAAATTGCTTTTTGAATACTAATTTCAAAATTATAGTAAGAATAGTATAGTGCCTAATTAAGACATGCATATTTTTTTGTTCAAAATTATAGTTGCTTCTATTAATCAAATATTTGGTATTTCTAATTCATATAATTTACTGCCTATAAAAAGATTATCAAGAAATGCATAATATAAATATTATGATTTATTATTAAATAAACAAATTTATATAAAATGATATGATTTCTTTTAAATAAAACAAAACTTATAACTACCTTGATATTTATAACTACTGTTAAATGAAATAAATCTACTTCTATAATCTGATTCAATATACACTTGCATATCTTTATTTTTTATATTTTGTAGTTTTTTATCAGATTCAGATAATTCTAATAAAATACTTTCATTATTCTGCCATTCTGCAAAAGTATCATAAATTTCTTTTACAGTTGGTCGTTTTTTTGGATCCATGTTCCAACAATTCTTCATTAAATCCGCATAGCATATTGCTATATTTTCACAAATATGTGGTCGTAAACCATTACATACTTGTAATTGGAATTGTGATTCTGATATCTGCTCGAAAGAAACTGGTTTGCCATATATAATTTCCCACATGATTATACTGAATGAATAAATATCAGATTCTTCAGTATACGGATGTCTATTCAAAACTTCAGGAGCAATATATGGTAAAATTCCATAAATTCTATCCGAATTTGATTTTGATGCAATATTCGCTGTTATCGAAAGTCCTAAATCAGCGATGTATGCACTTTTTAAACTATTTAATAAAATATTTCCACTATGTAAATCACGATGAATAAGATCTTGAGAATGAATTATCAGAAGATCATATGTAATGCATAGTAATAGATTTAATCTATCTCTCCAATCCACTTGTGCTATAGCATGCAGATTTTTTCGCAAGCAACCTTCTAAAGCATATTCCATGACAAGAATATAATCTTTAGAAACTTTATCTTTTGATACACCAAAACAACTTAAAAATGTTGGATCTTTAAGACCGATATCACAGTATGCCTTTAACTTATTATTAAAGGAAATTTATATTTTAATTGTTATTATAATTATAAAACATAATATAATTGATAAAAGTAATTAATAAGATTACCTCTCTTATAAATTCTTTATGACAATTATTGGATTCATGAAATAATTTAAGTGCAACAGTTCTGTATATAAAATTAATTTTATCAAACCATTCTGCACGGTATACAGTTGCGAAACCACCTTTACCAATCATTTCAAAATCCATAAATTCATCAAAAGAAATCCAAGATAACTGATATTTGCTTTCGATAAATATTTTTTTCAAATCATCTTCAATTTCCAAGTTATGTATCCATTCGTTTTTAACTAATATTTAATTATAAAATTTAATTAATGTTGGATATAAAAAATTAATAACAATATCCGTTGCAGTTTGTAACAAATTAAATATGATAGATAATACCTAAAGCAAAATAATTTTCTCTACCCCTGCAATCGCAATTTAAATATATAAATATCGATGCTATTACAGTATTGTAATTTGATACCCAGGAGACAGGGTCGGCAATGCGACCAATGGAGGCGATGGTTACGCAAGTGACTAAAAAAACTAATATCCATTGACTCCATTAGGAGCTCCATTGCTTCGCTCCTTTGGACCCATTTGCAGCTCCATTGCAACCCTGCCTGGAGAGTACCAATCGAATATCAAGACCAGCTGTAATGAATTTTCTTAAATCGAAATTTCACTTATGAAATCACTTTTTTGAAAAAATTTTTAGTACATCATATTGCCAAACTCCATTTTAACTCTGATCTTAAAATAATTAATATGTTTTTGATTTCAATTACATCCGATCTTATGATTTACAATACTCCTGCTCAAATTTAAATTAAATTGAAAATTTACCTTTGATACCAGTATTTGGCTTTATCTAGATCTCTTATTACACCAATTCCACATCGATAACATTCTGCAACACTTGACATTGCATCAGCATATCCTCTCTCTGCTGATTTTCGATAATAAACGAATGCTTTATTTTCATCCTTTTCGACTCCAATTCCATATTGATAACAACTTCCAATTCTATATGTTCCTACAACACATTCCATCTCTTCAGCTTTTTGATAATAAATGAAGGCCTTATGTTCATCCTTTTCAACACCAATTCCATAATTATAACCAAATCCAACACTAGTCATTCCTCTAGCATCACATATCTCTGCTAATTTTTGAGCATAAATGAATGCCTTATGTTCATTTTTTTCAACCCCAATTCCAAAAAAATAACAGATTCCAATTTCCAAAATTCCAAGAGAACACCCCATTCCCGCAGATTTTTGATAATAAATGAATGCCTTATGTTCATCTTTTTCAATCCATTTACCAATACAATAACAACATGCAAGTATATTTTGAACCATAGGATTGATTTGATCATTTAGGCAAAAATTGATAATATCGACGGGATTTTGCTTTTTCTTTATTAAAAATTGTTCTAATATGTCAAGAATTAAAGAAGGATTATAGTTTTCAAATATTTTCTCCTCATATAGATTACACATTTCTTTGATAATTTCATTAATAGAATCCTGTGATAAATCTTGAAATTTGTAATCTTCTAGATACAATTGTGTATTATTATTGGCCACTCGAGTAATATCTAATGAGCTGTCGATCTTTCTTGTTGATTTACACTTAAGTTATTGTAATTTGACATTTTGATGCTATTTTTAATTCGTTCAGAAGAACGAGTTACAACGATCGCTAAAAAGGGGAAAAATAATACGAGAAAATTGTATATGTATATATGTCTTTGTCACGAATTCAAGTGATGATATGACAAGTCAAGTTTATTTAAATAGAAAGTGATGATTGAATTAATTTATAACAATTTGATTATGAAGTATTAAACGGTTAGGTAAGCGAATATTTACGAATAAAAAAATAAAAATATTTAGATACAAAACATTCAGCGAGAATTTAATCCTAAATCATGTTTTTAAAGGAATAAATTCGATTAAAAACTATTATAGCCAAGTTCAAAGTGTTTTGAGAATGAAATTTGAATTGATACTATTTCCTCCTAATGGTACACGACTTAAATCCAATTTATTGAGGTTTCAAAATTAATAATTCGGCATCCAATTACAGTTAAATTAAGTGAAGCATTTATTTCAAAAAAAGTGATATATACTTGTTTACACAATCACTTACCGGTGAATTTTTATCAAAAAAAAGCCAAGTTACCACCGGCTATACCTATTTAATTTTCTGAGAAAGCAGGATTTTTTAAAATTCCTAGTTATTTTCGAAATAAGTTAATTACGAAATCGCAATATCAAAATTTAGTACAATCGGTAACATTCCAAATAAGGTAGCTGCGCGATGCTGTCGGAACGGAAGATGAGTGCATATTTAAATATATAATATGTATTAGGTTGACATCTTGCATATATGCATGGACAAATTGAATAAACCACAACTATCAGCTTTATATGTTGTGTAGAAAGTAAACTGTTATAACGGCAAGCTTCATATTGCACTTATTCAAATAAATTAGGTTTAACAATAATTCGCAAATTAATAATAAATAAAACAAGTAAAAACGAAATATAAATCGTTTTATATAACGCACAAATAATCATCCAATCGGATGCTTCATTTGTCATCAAACCATATTCATTATTGCACTCCATTCTCGGTATGTACAGTATTTGCTTATAGCTGGTGATATTACTACATAAAGTTGCAACTTCAATATAATTGCTCATAATTAATTCCCTTAATACAGCTGTATTATTAGTCAGAACTAAGATAAAATTTTATAATTTGTTACACTTTAAGCCTACGTAGGAATATTTCTTGGCAAACACGTTATAACCAATATATTTTTGTTAGATTGATATTTTAATGATTTATTTAATGATTTCACCGATACGATATAATTCTATTAATATTATTATAGAAAATTTTCAGTACATATCTATATCTTTAAAAACACTTAAGAACGCAAAATCTGCTAACTTCTAGGTATTTACCAATTTTTTGATTCAATAAGCCTTTTAAGTTTTTTTTTAATTATTCAAACGGAGATGTTATAATTTTATTTTATTGCTCTGCAATATTTATATCATGTTGTAAATTAAAAATTGATTTTTGATTACTAATGTTTAAAGCATAGCTGATAGTAATAACAGTATAGTACTAAATTTTAAAAGAAGAATCTATTTAAAAAATTGTATATTCAAAATGCATTAAAATTCTGAGTTGTTTACTACAAAATATAAAAAATTGATATTGACCATCAGTGAGAATGCTATAAGTATAACAATTTGTACGGCTATCTTGTAATATATAGTTATCTGACAAACTCATATGATCATGAAAAAATTTCTTACTGTTATTTTTTCATGTGTTATGATGTAAACGGATTCGTATTATTTCATCGACAATCACTTCACAGACATAACACTACACCGACAACCATTTTACCAAGAAGCTTTTTTTACCGACAAATAACTCGCCAACACTCGATTTGCCGACAAGCATGTTTTCACCAACACGTTGATTTTACCGACAAACACTTCACTGACAGTTAATTTTACCGACAAAATCAACTTACCGACAAGTTCATTTTACCAAAAATAGAATATACCGACAAGATTATTCTACCGACAATACAATTCACTGACAAACAATTCGCCAGATGCCTTAAGTATCACGGTTGATGCTGAAGTTATAGGGTCTCGATTTGAAACTTTAAGCCCTGCTAAAATCCACATATACTCTACAAATATGAAATCTATACCCAAACCCTACCCTAACCCTATAAGACAAAGATGAAAAAAACATCCAAAGAAAATTTTAAAATTTTATATCATAACTTCAGTATTAGCCGTGACAATAATTATTATTATCGTCATTACTGTAATAAAATGTGCAATTTTTATTGTCATTATTACAGCTAATTTGAAAATTAGTGGGACACTTGAAAATTTTCTTGTTTTGAAACCTTTTGGTTTCATCTTATGAATCATCTAACTTTTGGAAACCATGTCACAGTCTTTGGAACTTCGGTCCGATAATGGCGATGTGATTTCCGAAGAGTTATATTATTCATAAAACAAACCCAAAAGGTTTCAAAAACGAGAAAATTTTTCAAGTGTCCCACTAATTTTCAAATCAGCTATAATAAATTGTATAATACGTTATTATTCTTAGTAGTTTATTACATTGCTGTGGTCTCATATGTCAACGAGTTGTATTGTTAGCAATTGTATTGTCAGCAAATCGTATTGTCGACGAATTGTATTGTCGGTAGAATAAGCTTGTCGGTATATTCTATTTTCGGTAAAATGAGCTTGTCGGTAAGTTGATTTTGTCGGGTAAATGTAACTGTCGGTGAAGTGTGTGTCAGTAATATCAACTTGTCAGTGAAAAGGAACTTGTCGGTAAATCAAGTGTCGGCGAATTTTGTGTCAGTAAAAAAAGCTTGTCGGTAAAATGATTGTTGGTGTAGGTTGATGTCTGTGAAGTGATTGTTGGCGATTTGATTGCCACCTGATGTAAACATGTTTATATAAATTAAAACTTAGCAAGCAACTCCCTACCAATCATGATCATAAATTGCCGGATAACACCAATATTGGGCAAATTGTCGAATGCAGTAATTTGGAAAATGATTGGCTACACATGCCACAGAGCAGCACGTGATCATTTGCCAAATTACCGTTATTCTACAATTTTTGCCCAATATTGTATACTTATTGGATGCGAAGCATCCAATAACGGGAGTTATTTGTAAAATAACTTCATTATCTGGCTGTAAAGTTTAATGTGACAGCTTCTGGGGCCCAAAGGGGCCCAGAAATGGACATTAAATTTTATTGCCAGATAAACAAGTTATTGGTGCTTGGCATTCAATAACGGTGTTATCCGGCAGCTTACGATGTCCAGATTGCCAAATAATTTTGTTATTTGGCAATCTGATCATAGTAAGATGATGGATAATATTCTATTATTCGAGTCTTATTCAACTTATTAATGATAAATAGCCAGTAGCTTCTATTTTTCTGTACTCACGAGTTTTATAGAAACCGTAAATTATTAAAATCATATTCTAATAACATTTAACATTAAATGTTTGATGCGGTCTGGGAATTAGTCGTCATAATGAAGAGTTATAATAATACAAAAAACTATTCTTAGGTTTAATAAGTTTAAATCACACTTATACTGCAGTATTAATCATTTACGGGAGTTAACAAAGGTAGTACCTCAATCCTATTCTTTAATTAAAGGCCATTCAAATCGAATCCGAATACTACTTTGTATAAACTTGACTCTAGATGAATCTGGATTCAATTATTCAATCTGTATTCTATATGAATCAGTTGGCAAACGACCAACGGTCAATTAAATTTCAGTCAAAAATTTCTAACTTACACAATTTTAAAAAAGACTATACTGTATTAGAAGGTTGTTACGGTTATATTATAAGGTATTAAAATAAATTATAAGGTACTAGTATTAATGAGAAGAAATATTTGAATAAACATTTAGCTTTTACGGAATCATTCGGGACAAAATTTGCTCGACCAATAGGAATTTGGAAAACCCAAAATTCATCACTGCATACATACTTTAAAATGATGCAGATCTGATCACTAGATAACAAGAATTTTGCCTGTAAAAATTGTACATACGTACGAAGTTCTTTTTATCGGATAAAATACTTTTTATAATAAATTAATTATATACCGATATTTATTTATTTTTACTCCTTTCTTTTATAAGAGGAATGTAATATTAAGGCCGTTTGAAGTTAATTTTTTAGTAACATCACCCCCAGCTGAAGTCTCCCCTCCCCCGAAAAATGAACTGCCAATCAAAATGCTGAATGACTCTCACCAGCCCTATAACAAATTACAGCACAGAATGATACTGCAATACACGAGAAAGTTTGGATATGGAACCACACGAACCTGCACGTAAATCTATACGAGACAATGTATGGAAAAGCATGTTTACAGCACGTAATAAGGTGCAGATTCTGTGCAACAGTGCACGTACTAACGTGCAATTTTAAGTATTTTCTCATGCATTGTCTCGTGCATATTTACATGCAGATAACATATAATAACATATATCCATACATATATATATAATAACATATAGCGTATATGCATTATTTTATTAACTAAATTTTATAATTTTATTAACTAAAGTTTATAAGTTTTATTAACTCAATTTTGTATTTTATTAACTAATTTAATTATTTTATTAATTAAATTTTATAATACAAATTCTTTAATTTAATAATTTACATATCGAATAAGAAAATACTTCTAATTACTAAAACTACCAACTTTAAAAATAACTTAGCAAATAATAATATTGAAAAAAAACAAAGTAATAATACCAAAAGAAAGGTTTAAAAAAAATTCGAAATGACTACTCTAGAAATAACTCCAATAGGAACAACTCCGATTGTAGCAACTCCAATGGCAGTAACGGAGATACTAAAATGCAATAATATACAGAAAGTAATAAATAAAAAAAAATAATAGTAAAAAAAATAAAGCAGTGTTACCACCAAAAATGATGAAAAAAACATACACAAAAAATGATAGTGCTTCCAAAAGAGCAACTTCCAAGGCAATAACTCTAAAGGATGGTGTCAACCTAGATTTCTACCTCCTTAGAGAAATCTTAGAGACAGAGCGACTAATGCAGGGAGACACTTTATGTAATTCACACTAACTACTGTGGTATGCAAGAGTCGGAAGGGATACTGTTATTTGGTCAGTATTTTGTAAAGAGGCTTGGGGGATTTGCAATTACGAAAGAGGCCACAATTAATAGTATATGAGGATACTAAGAATTGTATTAATTGTATTTCAGTGAAGACACACTACTTCACTATTCTTTATTCAATAAACCAGAGATTATTCACTCTGCTTTTTTAGCAAAGGAAAAAA